>DWHP01002138.1:0-14874 GCA_018247895.1 Parnassius honrathi | reverse complement strand
GGACCGTGCTTTGTGGCGTACCTTGGGGGAGGCCTATGTTCAGCAGTGGACTTGTGAAGGGCTGTAATGATGATGACATTACTATAGGTAGGTTACTATACTAGATGCGATTGTGAAAAATATTTTTTCTAATTGTAGATATCACATTTAATTAACTCTGTGATAATTCCAAAAATCCTTAAATTATAAAGAATACGTATGAATACGTAAAAATAAAGGTTTTAAAAATAAAATAATAAACGATTTCACAGATCATAAGGGTCAATAAAACGTATGGACACTTTCAACAAACGTACACTATGTTGTCAATTCTATAGATATAAAATTCCTTACTGTCTGTAATTATACTATATATTTTACCATTTTGGGTTAATTTTTCATTTATCATTTTCATTATGTATCAATAAAAATGTAAAAAACTCGGACTATTTCATTCCTACGTTGTATTTTATCATATGAATAACTTTTATCGTTGAAAAATCATCCCTAAAACTCGTACGAAAGAGTGGTGCTTTTGTGTAGAGATGGATACGAGAATGGCAACTACCCAGATGAAATCGTAAGCAGAAAATGCCTTTGGCAATTTAAATGTTATAGGAAGATGTCCATGTTGAAAATCGGCCCGATAATATCATCCATACTTTGGTGTGGATGATATATTCGTGAGATGGCGTGAACAAATGTGTAACTGGTTTGTCATTACTAAAAATAATTAAGTTCTAATACAAATATTTACATGTCATCGTTCATATTTTAATAACTCTCGTATTATATAGCTTATCTGGATTATATCGTTGTCGGCAAGCATTTGTCATTTAATATTGTCTATGATAATGATAAAGTATCATTTTAATCACGGCTCTTGAGTGGACAACGCGGGTCGTGTGCATTCTCACCAGAACCAGATTTATTATTATTTTTATTTACCATAGTATGGATTGAAAAAATATTCATATAAAAAATTTGAGGTGATCTTACCGTTTAGTGATTTATTTGTTTGATGCTTACTTAGCAAACAGCTTATATATAAAATATTTATTATTGGTGTTAAGAAAATTCGAGTTTTTGTGAACGACTAGGTGCTAACTAAATGTTTAATTGTAGAACTAATTTACTAGGTTACAATTGCTGAAATAAATGTCGTGAGCAACTTTTGACTTTGAATTATTACGACATTTTTTGACGACATTCAAAGTACCTACGCCAAGCCAGCTTTAGAACTGTATCATATTAAAAATCGTGAAATCCCAAGAAAAATTTGTCTCTCTAACTTTAACTCTAACTTTCATATTTTTTCTTTTGCTGCTATAAGAAGATAATTCTTTGAAAATTATAGAAGAAGTATAAACTTTTCTCAATATTTAATTGATTGTTGAGTCACTAATAAAATAATTTCTTTGTCGGTTATCGCATACTAACCTTTACACTTAATTGAGAGAACTGCGTCCCAACCCAAGCGCACATCTGCAGTGTTCAAGATACTATAAGTTCGAAACTAAAATTAATAATTTTAATCAGGAGGTAGCCGTGGTTAGCTATGACATTGGGATGTTAAATACCTCAGCCCCCCCCCCGTGACCATGGGTGCTGTAAAGTGCACGAAACATCGAAAATATAAAATAAATTAATATACGCGATGTAATCCTTAAAAACTAGTTTTATTTAAATGAGAGAACTGCATTTTGTCCTGTTTGAGATTTTCTACACTTTTATCTAACTATATAATTGAAACAAGATTAAATCAATTTAGTGTCATTTATAGGTGTCTGCATAATGTGGTCGATTAATGTCCTGCTTCTTCCACGAATCCCAAGTTTCGGTCGTAGTGTAATTTTAATATTTATTTATATACTTTCAGAATACTAGACACTTAGTTCATATTTACAATAACACCTAAGAAAGACACTTAGTTCATATTTACAATAACACCTAAGAATGTGATTGATCACTGCTCGCAAGAAGCAGACGACAGTTAATAATCGCACCCCAATAAGATTGCACCGTCTGGGTGTAATTCAAAGGCTGCAAGCGTAGAACATAATATTTAGCCGAAGTTTTTTTGTTGATGCATTCTATATTACACTTAAACAGCGCAAGCGACGTTGACATCGCACCACAGTTGGACCGAAGCTTAAATTACGTGAGGGCGTGAAAAGTAAAATGTAAGAAAGTTGGCCGCTTCTGACTGTTCGTAAGTAATACCGGATTATGAGCTCCTCACTAACTACAACAAGTAAATAGCCCCGTAATGGAGTTCAGTAGTAGCCGTTCGAAGAGGGCCGTTAGAGCTATTTATAATCTTAAACCGAGAGAGTCTCTTATAGAAAAATTTAAAGAAATAAATATATTAACTTCGACCTCTCAGTATATCTATGAAAATGTGATATATGTTCACAAAAATAAAGGTAGTTTTAGTAAAAAAAAAGTGACTTACACTCTGTAAACACTAGGAACAAACACAATCTGGTGCTACCAGTTTCTCAACTCCACAGAGTCAGTAATTCATTCTTGGGGCGATGTATAACGCTATTACAACAAAGTCCAAGAAAATATACAAGGTCTCTCTATTAACAAGTTTAAATATTTAATTAAACAAAAACTGTAAAAAAAGGGTTATTATGATATAAATGAATACATTTTTGATAATAACCCCTGGGAATGAGGTGGTCGCTTCCAAGCTGTTTCGAAAATAAATTTTTGTAAATATTCTGTGACGTTGACATTGTAAAAATTATTTAAAAAAAGTCCCGCTGGGTTTCTTGCTGGTTCTTCCCAGGACAGAGGTTTTTTTTCGAATCAGTGGTAACGTAAAATATTGACTTTCAATAAGAATTACTTGTAATCTATATTGAATAAATTTTTTTTTAAAAGTAGTCATAAATTATATTTTATGAAATACAGAGCCGTGTTACCTGAGATTAATTTAAAACACTTTTTAAAATGGGTGTAGTATCCTATTGTAATTATATTATAGTCGGTGTGTAGAGGTGGCGTAAGAAAACCCCTCACCCTATATCATCCCGTCGGTATTGTAAGAGGCAGCTGAAGGATCGGAGAAAGAATTGCTGGCCCACACGGCGGTAAAATTTCAGTTTGATGGTGTTGGTTGGCCAAAACTCGCTCGCAAAAGCATTGTCTGTCAATACGCAAAGATTTTTATTACTTATTTAGCTCAGACGATTAGCGCTCGCCGTAAATTTAACAGTACGCGAACAAACCGTGTTCGATCCCCATTTCGATATCCCCAGTTCGATACCATTGGGATTGTTAGTTTCAATTTTAGGTCATGATTGACCACACGCTCGGTGATAAAGGGATAAAACATCGTGAGGGCACCTGTATGTCTGTGAAATAAGAAAAGAATATTTCGAAGACATGTAAAGTTCGTCAACACGCCATGGGGCAGCGCGGCGGACACTTCCTTACCCTGTCAGTAACGTGGGAGGTCCGTGCCCAGCAGTGGTGCATATATAGGCTGTAATCTAACTTTCCTTTATCTTCATTTCTAATGTTTTCTATTTTTATATTAAAAAATTGTCTTTTAGTAAAATAATGACCGTATTAAGATAAAAAATGTTAGAATTACTAACGAATGTGCGTTAAGATATGGGCTGTAATATATAATTATTATCTTTATAGTAAAAAACATATCTGTTGATCTTCTTTTATCTTGCACCACTCATTTACCTCAACATCAGTCTCGGAACTGTTTCTGTTGACACGTAAAATTAATATTGTGAATGAAACAAGGGGACTTCTATTTATACAAAATTCACTTCTTTTATTGTAAACTCAATAAAAACTTGCACAAATTCCGCAATGCTAGCTGTGATCCATCGTGTGCATAACACGACAGGGCTAATTTATGGCGTACAAAACATGGTTCGATATTTTATTTATTTTATTTTCTACATTGACCTTGTACTGGCGACTTAAGCATGTCTAATACTCTCTCGTGAGTGTTGTAAGAGGTGACAGAGGGAAACAAACGGAAACTAACGGATGGGCAACAGCGTCTTCCATGCAACAACTAAAAATTAAAAGCCCATTCGCCTGCAAAGCGTACCAACCATATATAACATCCTCATATGAGATAATCTATGGGGAAGGGTTTATGTTCATCAGTAGACTTTCGATGGACTGTAACTCATTTTCCACATAGGTCCGTCAATAGGGCAGTCTAAGAAGTAATCATTAAGTTCGTGCGGACATTACTTAACTAGCTAACGTAGCTTTTGACGAACAGGCACGTAAGCAAGTTTTAGCAAAGTCTGTTATCATTTTTTTTATAAAAATGTAATGAAAAACGAACTTGCAATCCACTTGATGCTACTTAGCAGCTACCGCTGACTGTCGGTGTCCACGACAGTAGCTACTGGTAGCTACTGTCATGGACACCGACAGTCAGCTTCAAGCAAAGAAGGCAACGGATGCATTGTCACCTCTGAGAACTAAGATGGAATGCCTCACGGTCTGTAATTATAGAGGTTCTCTATAAACGTCAGACCGGGACACAGCTTTGCACAACCGTGTTTCCGTCTGATTTTTATATTGCTATCTGACGGTATAAATGGGCAAGAGGTTGGAGCCTACTCGGACCAAATCCGATACGGAAAAAGATTCGTACCACTTAGAAAAAGAGTCCTGCCACTTAGTCAGAAAAAAAGTGCTGCCACTTAGAAAAAGAGTCCTGCCACTTAGTTAGAAAAGAGTCATGCCACTTAGTTAGAAAAAGAGTCCTGCCACTTAGTTAGAAAAAGAGTCCTGCCACATAGAAAAAGATTCCTGCCACTTAGTTAGAAAGAGTCCTGTCACTTAGTAAGAAAATGAGTCCTGCCACTTAGTTAGAAATTGAATCCTGCCACTTAGTTAGAAAATGAGTCCTGCCACTTAGAAAAAGATTCCCGTCACTTAGTTAGAAAAGGAGTCCTGCCACTTAGTTACAAAAAGAGTCCTGCCACTTAGATAGAAAACGAATCCCGGCACTTAGTTAGACAAAGATTCCTGTCACTTAGTTAGAAAAAGAGTCCTGCCACATAGTTAGAAAAAGAGTCCTACCACTTAGTTAGAAAAAGATTCCTACCACTTACTTAAAAATAAGTTCTACCACTTAGTTAAAAAAAGAGTCCCAACACTTAGTTAGAAAAAGAGTCCTACCACTAAGTTAGAAAAGGGTCCTACTAATAAGTTAGAAAAAAAGTTCTACCACTTAGTTAGAAAAAGAGTCCTACCACTTATAAAAAGAGTTCTACCACTTAGTAAGAAAAAGAGTCCTACCACTTAGTAAGAAAAAGAGTCCTACCACTTAGAAAAAAAATCGTCCTGCCACTTAGTTCAAAAAAGAGTCTTACCACTTGGAAAAAAATCCTACCGCTTAGAAAAAGAGTCCTACCACTTAGAAAAAGAGTAATACCCCTTAGTAAAAAAAGAGTCCTTCCACTTAGTTAGAAAATAAGTCCTACCACTTAGTTAGAAAAAGAGTCCTACCACTTAGGAAAAGAGTACTACCACTTGGAAAGAAACTCCTACCACTTAGTTAGAAAAAGAGTCCTACCACTTAGTTAGAAAAATAGTTCTGCCACTTAGTTAGAAAAAGATTCCTACCACTTAATTAAAAAATAACTCCTACCACTTAGTTAAAAAAGAGTCCCAACACTTAGTTAGAAAAAGAGTCCTACCACTAAGTTAGAAAAAGAGTCCTATCACTTAGAAAATAAGTCTTACTACTTAGAAAAAGCGTCCTGCCACTTAGTTCGAAAAAGAGTCCTACCACTTAGAAAAAATCCTACCACTTAGAAAAAGAGTCCTACCACTTACAAAAAGAGTCCTACCACTTATTAAGAAAAAGAGTCCTGCCACTTAGTTAGAAAATAAGTCCTTCCACTTAGTTAGAAAAAGAGTCCTACCACTTAGGAAAAGAGTCCCACCACTTAGCATAAGAGTCCTACCACTTAGAAAAAAAGTCCTACCACTTAGACAAAGAGTCCTACCTAATATCGCTAACAATATATTCCAAAATTATTTATGTACCTACTAATAAAGAATTTGCTAATAACATTACTAATAACGGGTACGCTGGAGATACTTATATTAGGTACTAATATGAAGCATTTACATATAAAACTGCCGATTTTAATTAAATACGTTAATGAATTTTTTCTATATTTTTTAAATATAATCAAAATAATCTATTATCAAAATAATCACCTATGTAATTGATGCATTTTTGCCAATGCACTGGCAGTGCTTTTCTTGAAGAAAATATCTCGAGGCAAAAAATTCTTCATAGGCATTTTGTACTGCCTCTTTGAGTTCGTGGGACACCCATTTTTCATACTTTTTAGCTTGTCTATTTGACGCAAATAACCAAATATTGTTTTGATGCTAACGTCGAAAGCTGCTAATTCAGCTGTTGAGTTTCCACAATCGCCACTATTTAATTCGTCATTATCAACCAAAGTTTGCTACGACCACGGGATTCATTCTTCAAAAGAAACTCGAATTTGCCCCTCCCCTCAGCACCACTCATATTATTGTTAAATGTAATTTTGTTTATATGCTCATTAACTAAATCCTTATCGGCAAGGTTAAAACGACGTTAGTGAAACGGCATGTATGAAAAATAAAATGTTTCAAAGAGCAGTGCGATAGACAGTCCTCATATAAATGAGAGGACGCCTATCCTCAACAGTGGAACGTATTGTTTTTTTTTTACAAAATTGAAGACTTGATGGTAAGTGGTTACTACAGCCAATGGAACTTCAAACAAAGAGGTTAGACTAACAGTAGTTTCTTAAATATTACAATTAATTTATCAAATTCCATTTTTCATGTCAATAGAATGAAGGTTCATGTACTGTCGCTCATTGTAACATCGTTCATTAATATTTACCTAAAGTTAATCTCAAAGATATGTCTTGAGAATTTCTAGTTGTCGACGATGAAAAGGACAAGGTCGGACGCGAGCTCGAGGTCACTTCATGTTGAGAAGTTAACGGTAAAGGGTTTAACCATGAAATATACGTTATCTAAGTTATTGAGTTTTGAATTATTAACTTTTGAATTTAATTTATATTTTCTTCAATTTTTATTTACAATTTTAAATCACACAAGAAGAAAGGCCTAATAAAAGCAAATAGCTTAATGGAAGTCATAAATTCGAATCCGTTACTCGATTATTGCCGTATTACTGACTCTAGCACAATAACATTATTCGCATTTTTAGATTAGTTAAAGTTGAGCAGTCTTGAGTACAGTTATGAATGAAATGTTATAAAAATGAAAAAGTGATTTAACAGACTTCGGATACGTAATATAATTACTATTAGGTAGGAGAAATATTTAGTTATGCCACTTCTCCTCGATCACTTCACCCCACGTACCGCAATCAATGTCCACATTGAGTGGCACGTGACACATGGAGCTGGATCCGAGTAATTAGACAAGTGAGTGTAGGTACGTACAGTCGGACCGCCGAATTCACCAAAGTATAATTTAATATATTTGTATTTGTCACTTCATGCTTTTCTAGAATAAAATTGCGACTAAAATATTATACTCAATCCAGTCCTAATGAATAAAATAAATTTTATGGATTTATAGCGTTTAATTTAACTTATTTTTATATATCTTGAGGTTATGGGTACTTTACGGGACTTGGGCGTTAGACGTCCAGACGTTAACTTAGCCCTTTAGCTTTTGAATATTCTTTTACTTGTTCTCTTAGTGATAAATTATGACAATACCATCTGTATCAACCTATATTCGCAATAAACGATTTGAATTTGAATTTGAATTTGAATTTGAAAGTTTTGGTCAGATCTACGCAGAACGAATTTTACTGTAAGTTCGTTCTTGTTATGAAGTCTTGCAATTGTAGGATTGGGTTTGGATTTATTAATAATACACACGTAAATGATGGTACATCCATTTAAATATATACAAGCCTCTTCAAAGACTTCAAGGACGTAGCTTAATTTATTTCACCATCTTGAACAAATATACACATTTTTTAAATAGAACTAACAAATTTTACTTATGCCGAAATTTAAATAAAAATGTAAATGTTGCTAATACAGTTCTAAATAGCATTAACTATATCTCGCATAAACAAAGAAAGTTTATCTACGACTGCCACTGCCAATCAATGACAGTGGCATTATCACGTGTTACACGTATAAGCTTTCTGTGCCCCCAAACCCGCATTATTCCGGATCGTTTCAGTCACCTTACCCTAAGAAGGCCAAGAGTGCGTTAATGCTATTTGATTATCCTTATTACTTGTTCATTTTGGAGTTGCAAGTTTATTTTTCATTAGCTTTTTTATACAGAGTTCAGAGTGACAAACGTGCAGGAAGTACACATCGTGGTAAGTAGTTACTGTGGCCCATAGACATAGACTTACTATACCACTGAGTGCATAGATATCTTTATTGACTACGAATCAAAACGCAAGGAGAACTTTAATGGATTGCGTCGTTATCAGTAAAAAAGGTATCTCTGTGGATAAGATTTACAATTAAGTCACCTGAATTAGGGGGTGGGGGTATATACCCGATACCCCCACCTACTAGTTTTTTTTATAAATTTTTAAAAATCTCATTTTGACGTTATGTTTCGTAATTTTTATAACAATTTTAACCTGATTTATGGGAAGAGAGAGTTGGGGGACGGAAGCCCCACGCCACTCAACGTGGTGCAGTCGAGGGAGGCCCAGTCGACGGAGCCCCGCTTCGCCGGACTCCTACTTCTGAGTGATTTGCAAAAACATAACCACGAAGGAGATGGCGGGGTCTATTCACTGGCTTCGCTCGCTCACTCGACTCCGTCATCCCCTTCTAACCTAACCTGTCCGAGTCGGAGTGCCCCACGTCCCAGGCTTGCTTCGCTCGCTATGGTACTCAATATAACACCAAAATATTAACTTTTATAACTACTTTAATTTATAAACATTTATGGCTGCCACCATTTGTCAGAAAGGATTTTGCGATATTTAGCAGTATTCCGCCGCCGCAAATATTTCACTATTCACCAGAATACTGAACCTCGGAATCAATGGAATGACCTAAAGTATGTCCGTCACTTCGAATCGATTCGCAAAAAATCGAACTCTTTTTTTGATTTGCATTAAGAGTTCATATTTACAATATCAAAAGATACAATAAAGTATAGATAACATTGAATGATTGAATTAAAAAACTGTCATTATTTACGAGTTGGGGTACATTCAACCAATTGTAAATAATTTTATAGTTCTTAATAAAACTGAAAAAGATACGATCTTGATTCTCTAGAGTGAAATATCGATTCACTAGATCGATTCTGTATTATATATCGATATGACATTGACAGATGCGACGATCAAAACGTGAGAATATGTAATGACATAATTAGTCATTTACCAATATTTTTAAAAAATAATTAAAAATACTTCGACACTGCTCTGGCAGCAAAAATCGCGTGGGAAGTGCTTCAGATAAACCTCCTAGACTCCCCCACAGTGACAGAATCCTCAAATTCAGGCGACTTAATTGTAAACCCAACCACTTTATCTCCGTATCTAAGCTCACCATATGAAACATAGCAGCATTAATAAAAAAGCCCTGCTGGGTTCTTGCCGGTTCCTCCAAAGCCATAGAGCACGGTCCTAAGCCACCTGCATCCATCGACTTCCTACATGTCTTACCAGGTCGTCACTCCATCTAGTGGGGGGTCACCCTACACTACGCTTATCAGTACGAGGCTGCCACTCGAGAACCTTTCTTCCCCATCGGTTATCGGTATTTTGAGCTATACGGCCGGCCTATTGCCACTTCAGCTTACTAATCCGTTGGGCTATGTCGGTCACTCTGGTTTTACTGCGGATCCTTTACTTTACATTGTTTTAATTTCCCTCATTTACAATAGTATATAATAGTTATTTTGTTATTCGAATAATGAATGATCATTCGATTGGCAAATTATTCCAACAATTCAGGTCTAATTACTTTACCCAATTCTTTCGCTTTGATTGTTACGTGCCTTGGGTTATATATAGACCATAGATGTATAAGGTTAGAATACTTTAAGGTAATACGGACAAAGAAAAAAATAAAGAATTGGTGGCAGCCTCATACCGGTAGGTGAAGTGTAGGGACTCCACTAAATAGAGTGACTATCTTGTAAGATATGCAGGAAGTAGAAGCAGGAAGGATGGGTGCTGATGGCCCAGGACAGTGCTTTGTGGAACACCTTGGAGGAGGGCCTATGTTCAGTAATGGACTTGTGAAGGGCTGTAATGATGATGATGATGAAGTTTTACGGATATGGTGGTATATTATATGTATATTATTATTATAGTATATTAACTTATTTCAAATTCTTGACATTTCGAGTAATTTATAGCAACCATTGCCTCGGTGTATATACGGAGTGTCAGGGTACGCGATAAAATTCGCAACATTTTGATTTGATTTAAATGTGTAGTGTTCGCGTAAACATAAAAAATCATACGATTTTGGAAATGTATGGAAGACGCATGATACGCACGCACAACCAAGTCTTGTTTGTAAACAGAATAAGGGCGATGATCGAGCACACAGTCCGCGCGATGGCAAGTTGATGCTGTGGCCCATAGACATCTACATTTATCCTCGATTAAGGCTGAAAATTCAGATGCGTTGTCGTCCCTGAGGACTATGATGGAATGCCTCGTTTCTAGTAGAAAGGGTTTGTAGTTCTCTACACTCACTATACGAAACTCAGCGGCATTAAGTTGCTGTTTACGCTGGTATTTTGTGAGAGCGTGGTCCGACCCCAGTTGAGTCAACCCATTTGTTCTACAACCATAATATCGCTGCAGTATGGCTCCACCACGTCTGTCAAAGATATTGTCAATATCGCTATTTAATCACTTTTTGGAGTCAAATACTCACGTACGACATCAGTTGTCTCAATAATAGCACCAAAAATGTATGTGAGTTTCAAAAATGTATGTAAGTTTCAATACTAAAATTGAGCCATGTGGTAATGGGGACCTTTCCTCTTGTGGCTACCGTAACACGTGATTGAGGGAAACTAGTTCTTTTTTACTTAATATTTACCACACAAAATACAGCAGCTGGTATTTAGTCTACGTAAGAGTAGTCTGTAATGCATAATACAGCCGGGTATTCACCGAATACCGGGACAAACTTCGTTAAACAAAGTTTCGGAATGAGGGTGATTAAATCTAGTCCAGTTTAATCCCCAGGATACACAAGTTTGTCGCGTTTACCGCTAAAAATCCCCCTCGTTGTATCTCCTCAGTTTCAAGGCACTCCCCTTGTTGCCTCAGCCAGTATCGGAATCCTCGGCGTCAACATATCGAGTGACGTGCAGTTTCGTGGTCACCTGAAAGAGAAGGAAAAATTGGCCTCAAAAAAGCTTGGCGTGCTCAGCAAATCGGGATAGTATTTCATGCCGGCTCATCGCCTCCAACTTTACAAGGTGTAGGTTTGGTAGCAAATGAAATAATTTTCCCATCTCTGGGCTTGGGCTCGCCAGAGCCAGCTCCTTCTATTTGATCGCATCCAGCGCAAAGCTGTTCGAATCGTCGGCGACCGAGCTCTTTCCGATCGGCTTAACCCACTGGCACTGCGAAAAGATGTTGCATCTCTTTGCGTATTTTATCGCATCTACCACGGGTAGTCCTCTGAGGAATTTTTCGGACTAATTCCAGCGGCAAAATTTCACCATCGTACATCGCAACAATACTCGCGGTACCATTCATACCATCTGGATGACTGGTGGTCCACCATAGTGCAATTTAAAAGAAGTTTTCTTAATTGCAAAACTTCCTTGTGGAATCGACTACCACCAGAGATTTTTCCGGATCGATACGACTTAGGGACCTTCAAATAAAGAGCCTTTTTCTTTTTAAAAGGACGGCAATGCATCTGCAATTCCCCCGGTGCTGCAGTTGTTCATGGGCGGTGGTAATCACTTACCATTTACATTTACTTTACCATTACCATTAGATGAGCACACACACACACACACACACACATACACACACACACACGCGCGCACACACGCACACGCACACGCACATGCACACGCACACGCACACTCACATGCACACGCACGCATGCGATGGAGCGAGTTTGCTCAGAAGAAGCCTGTTAACATGCACCTTGAAGAGGTTCAGGTTATGAGCACTTTTTCATTCCACTCTTTGGCTATGCGCATTATGAAGATGACTTATAGCGCTTAGTGCGAATATTCGGAATATCAAACAAGTGTGGATCATAACCTGCAGTATATCCGATACTCCAATAGGAGAATCGCGATGGCGGTGTGAGCTTATGAAGCCCATGTGTGCACACTTCAAAGTACACTCTGTAGAAGACCGACAAACGAGTAACTTGGCGACACTAAACTAAGCTGTGAAGCTTAGTTTTCACCAGCTTTTTGTCGCCGAAAAGCCTCTTGGCTCTGTGTTGCCCTGAGTTGATTTAGCAAGTCGATGTTTTGCTAAGCCATCCCAAAGTTGACAGCAATACGTAGGACACTCAATAAGTTTTAAGATATACAAAAAGTATTCTAGATACTATTAATATTTATTTTACATATTTTCAAAATATTCTCCATCATGCTCTAAACAAAGTTCCATTCGCTTTCTATTCGCTTCTAAATCCACTCTGAAAACACTTTTGCCAGTCTTGATCTGACAGGCTGGAAATCGCTTCTTCGTAGGCAGCTACGGCTTCTTCGGCGCTTGAAAATCTTGGGAACAAAAAGAAATCACAAGGAGCTAAGTCAGGGCTGTAGGGTGACTTAGAGTTTCAACACCAGATTCTGATTTCAATGCTTTTGTTCTAAGGGAGGTAAGTGAAGAGGCATAATCGTGATGCAGCATGATTCCCCGAAGCCCGGTTTTTGGTCTTCTCTCCCGCACAGCTCGAAAAGCTTTGGGTAATGCAACTATGGTATATTATTCAGAGATGACTGACCTACAATTTTCCAGTATTTACGTCGACAAATGTCCGCTCCGCGAAAAAAACTACCCACCATTTTCTGGCCGACGTTGCGAGGTCTTTGCAGTTTTGTCAGTAACTGTCCTTCTGCGTAGACCCATACCGATGATTGCCTTTTATTTTCACTTCCCAAGTAACGATTTCTGAAACCCGCCTAAATGCCCCGTTTTCAAAACGTAGACGCATTTCATGGCACCAATCCACAAAAGTCTGTTTTTCGCTTTCGGAGAGCAAATGGGGGATTCATCGACAACAAAGCTTCTTCACTCCAAGATGTTGATGTAAGATGGTAAGAATGCTCCCCGAACTAATGCATATAGTCTTTTCGATGTTCGTATATGTGTTTTGTGGGTCTTTTCGCACCAACATTTCAGTAGTCCATACATTTTCTGTCGTTACTGCTGTTTGCGGGGCCCCGGTTGTTTGGTCATCTTGAAGATTAATTTTACCCCTATTGAATTCAGCAAACCACCTCAATATTGTTGCGTGTGATGAAACTGAGTCCCCTAATGCTAATTATAGCCGTTTTAATCTTAATTGTTCGGTTAAATCAAATTTAAATATCATAATAGATCATAGCGCGCAAATGTTCACGGTTAGAATCCATCGTTTTAAATCAAAAGCGTGGGAAGCGTTGCAGGAAATTTAATAGAACTTCATTTTTTTTTAATATTGAGCAATTGGCCTATGAAGTACATTTGAATTTCGAGCATCTCAAAACATATTAAGTGGCCTACGTACTCCATACATGTTCTGACTTGAGCTTTATATAAAGTAAGAATCTGTCCAGGCGTGAAGTATCGTTTCACCTTGTTTAAAATACTATTTTTTTTTGTCCGTAGTTTGTGCTTTCGATTCAATGCTAGCACCAATATTGATGTTAGCACTTAACTTTATGCCGAGAAGCTCGATATGATCAGTAATCTCCACAGATGTACCTCGAAAATTAGTAATCAGGTCAAACGAACTCCGTTTTGTGGAGAACAGGCAGGCCTGCATTTTGGCGGCGTTGAAAGTGACCAGATTGTCGTCACCCCATTGGGAGATAAGACTTTAGGTCGTATTTAGTAGATAGATAGATAGATACACGTGAAGCTAATAAAGGCTTGGTAGAAAAGTTGAAGTGCATACCTAACGATACGAAAAATACTAAAATACGTTTTAATTTTAGATTCCATATCCTACAAAATGCAACAAACAACAAGCGAAATGCTAGCTTAGCACGAGTAAGCAAATGAAAAATAAAAGTTTAGAAATTTATCTTTTTTATACGGATGGAATGTTTGCAGCGGAGAGGTCATATTTTTTCATTAAAGATGGTTCTAACATGGAACGGGCGTGTTGTTAGCAGTTATGTTTTTCACTTCTACTGAAATGTGACGACATTAAGAGAGACATTGTAAAGTGTTTTTGTAATTAAAGAACTAACTGTGACCAAAATTTGTGTATATATATTAAATAAATGTTATGGAAATTGTTGTGTAGTTGATAGACTTTTTTTTTTGTCAAAGCTAGTTTCTCTTACGGTCTAATTTCATATAACTCTGTGGATAAAATATTTTAACGCTAAGTATTATTTTTTAATAGTTTTGCAAAAGTATTTTTCATATATATAAACAAATGTGATATTTTCCTGTACAAGGAAAACAAAATCTCATCGCTTATACAGCCATAAATGTTTTTTTTAAATTAATTATTATTAAAGTAAGCATTATTATGTTTTAATTTAATTATTTTAAGCGTTTTCTACGTTAAACTTAACTTTTTATTTTATTAATGGACACTTTTCGGATTATATAGGCTGGTCCAAAAGGTGACGTCCAAAAATTTTTTTTGGAATGCTGACCTTTCGGGCTACATGAAAATACCCCATGTATGT
>DWHP01002137.1:0-14874 GCA_018247895.1 Parnassius honrathi | reverse complement strand
AAGGTAACATATATTTTATTTTCTTGTAAAATAATTGTTTTAGAATTAATAAATTAATAAACGCTTATGACACACGTTATTACTTATTTCAAATAAAGTAAAGTAATAAAAACAACACTGTAATAAGACTATTATTAAGAAAATTGTACAGCATTATGATATATTTTTGAATAAAAATATCGTTCACCTTTTATTATATTATGTATCACCATAAATTGATAATGGGAAATATGGCAAACTAAAACAAATATTCAATATAAAACACGAAATTCTAAAAGTAATTATGTAAAAGATAAAATTTTCTGGAAGATTATTGCCATAAAAAAAAATTACTTTTATTAAAAACTAAAACCCACAAAAATTAAAGAGCTAAAATAAAAAACATGTTTGCAGTTTACACTCGGTAGAAGTAAAGCTAGAAAAGGAGACCGAAATAATAGCAAACACGGTATACTGTATTCTATCTATCTCATGCTCTCGCAGGCTAAATGTGTATATGTTTTTCTGTTTTTCGTTACACCGAGTATGAACAACGGTTCTTAAGAAATTTAATAATGAATTAAATAGTTTATATAATATAAATTCTAATGTGTTACGTTAATTTCATAAATATTAAGTTATTTTCTGTAAAGCTTATATTAAATTTAAATCAGCAAAAGTGTAAAGACGTTTATAATTTGTGTTGTGTGTTGCGCTTGTATTTACCCAAAATGTCGCCCAATGTAATGGCATAAATGAAAGGGACTTTTCTTCGACACATATATATATATATATGTTATAAAAAATGATTAGTTTTGCATCGGGTTCGATTTTATTTAAGTCTCATCATCAAATGTATCCTTAATACTATCGTCTCTCTTCGTTTTCGCTGCCGCGCTGCCTTAATGCGTGTTGGTGAACTTCGCATGTCCTCGGTATATTTTTTTTTCTAATTCCTCAGACATGCAAGTTTTCTCACGATGTTTCCCTTCACCGCCGAGCACGTTGTAAATCAGCACTTAAAATTGCAATTAACAATTTCATTGGTGCCAGCAACGTACTGTGAAATTTACAGCGAGCGCGAACCATCTGAGCTACCACGGCACTGTACCGACTTATCTAAAACTAAATTACAAATTAAATTAAATCTTGTAATGGATACTTCCCATCAGTAACAATTTAGCAAATTACTAGTAACTGTTGGTAAATATTACAGCAAAAGTAAGATCATTGAAGGACAAAATGTGAGACAAATATTAGGCACTTCACCGATATAATACTTGGCATGGGGTGTTTGCGAAGGGTCCAACCTTATTTGCACTCGGCACCTGACGATCGTTATTTTACATTGAATCTAGAGTTCGCCGACGTTTGCAGCTTAATTAAACGAACCTGAATTGTAATATTCCGCAGCAAAATTATCTTATTATATCTTTATCTACTATCGACGTTAAAAGGGACATACTTATATTTCGACGGAGGAGGGGTATTCTCGTTAGTACTTTTCGCTTTTAAGATCTGCAATCTCTAGTGAGTTACGAGGTTTGATTAGTGTGAGAAATTATTAGAAAAAACAATTTGAGAAGATTATTACCAGTGATATAAAAATAAGAAATATATTAAAATTCAGAAATGTATAAAATACAAACCACAGTAAAACAAAATTAGAAAATAATATACGCTTCAAAAACAAGTATACCTTTCGTATTATAGACAGTGTAGATTAGTTTGCCAGAAACTATAAGTAATGGTAGAATTTAATTTATTTTATGTAACAGCTAGTAGTCCTAAAATATAAATTAAAACACCAATAGATATTTTAAATTCAAGACAGAATAGCACAGAAACAAAACTTTTGTATGTTTGTAAATAGTTCATTGTAACAAAATAGTAATTCAAATTCAGATTGATAAAGAGTAAAATTATGTACGCGGTCAAAGTTTTACAACCGCGATGTAATTCTACATCCGGTTCTGAGTAGATAAAGCTAAACAAACAGGCCAACTGAGGGACCTTCAACTCCTAACATATACCGTCAACATATAAACTGTAACTAACTTAAACTCGCTACTAGGAGCTAATGAATTGAGATGGCTGGGGGAAATTGTAGGGGTAACCACCTTAGCTGTTATGTTTGCTTGGTAAATTGCCCTCAGGCTTATTGCCTAAGTACGATTTTAAGTGCGGTTTTGATTTATGTGTGTTTGTGTGCTTTACGCTTCTTTTTGTATTGAAGGTGATATTAAAACTGATAGTTAAATGTATCTATGCAAATAAAAATACTTAAGTAATTTATTAACAGCGTTTATAATTTTTTGAAAATATTTTTTTATGAGTTCACTCAGCGAGCTATGGAAAGGGCTATGCTTTCTATGCTATGGTTTCTCTACGTGAAAAACTTAGAAATGAGGATATCAGCAGTAGAACCAGAGTATACGACATAGCCCACCGGATTAGTAAGCTGAACAGGCAATGGGCCAGCCATATAGCTCGAAGAACCGATAACTGATGGGGAACAAACGTTCTCGAGTGGCAGTCTCGTAACGGTAGGCGTAGTGTAGGGCGACCCCCACTAGATGGAGTAACGACCTGGTAAGGCATGCAGGAAGTCGATGGATGCAGGAGCCTCAGGACCGTGCTTTGTGGCATTCCTTGGGGGAGGCCTATGTTCAGCAGTGAACTTGTGAAGGGCTGTGATGATGATGATGATGATGATTTTTTTATGAAAGTCAACTGACAAATGAAATTACAGTCCACGTTGTGGGAAGATAAGCCTGCAGCCCATTGACACCCGCAAAAAACTGCAAAAAAAAGCATACAGATGCGTTGTGATTTTTATGGGCTTCGATGGAACTCAAGGCTGTGATAGATTATACTGGCTCTCCATATCCCACACAATGGAACTCAGCAGTACAATTACTGCCATTTGACGGTAGAAATAGGTACGAGGGGGTTACACGCGTAGGCGGTCTCCTTGCCAGAATGATTCTCATAATCTAGGAAATTAATTTAGAAGTAAATTAAATTGTTTTTTTTCTGCTACTATGTGGCCCCGTACCTGTACAGTGTTCAGCGGCAGTCAGACCTGATTAAAAGAGCCAATTAAAATTCATAACTACGTGCGCATGCGATGCCAACAACGACCAGAAGTTGTGAAGTATTGTACCAACTGATGTAATTGCCAAACGTAAGCTAACCCATCATGCTTCTCGTACTTTGTCCCGCGGGTGACTGTGTTGCTGTCGATTTGTATGCGGTTACTGCGATGCGATTTTCAGCAAATTTCGCAAAAATAAAATTCACTCACGATTCATATAATTAATGGATAGACAAAAACATTAAGTTGTTTATACATTTAGGTATTATTTAAGGTTTACATTTATAACACCTTATCAGATCTTTAATTCTCATTCCGCCCTCTTCCTGCTTTCCAATTGCTTACGGCTTTTTAACTTCGCCATAAACTTTGGGGGAAGAAATAATGAATGATGGGGAAAGAGGGCTCGTTTGAAAAGTAATTATATTATTTAAGTATATAAACACATAGGTATATACGTATACTGTAATTTCAGGTTCAATAATATTCCGAGTAGCTTTTAGCGCCTTGGTGGTATTTACGTAATGTATTAAAATAACGTCGTAGATTCACAACGTATGTTACGAGGGTTATACGAAGACCCAGGGGTAGGCAGGTTTAAACCACAGTTCAAATTGATTACTAAGGTGCGGTTATTATTAGTGCAAATACACAGGCTCTACTACTCACTAACTCGACTTTACCTTTTGGTACTTAATGACGTGACAAAATAGAATGTTCAAATAAAAGTTTAGAGACACAGGTTCGGCACATAATCGTTGTTACAATGTAAACCACATTATATGAGCTGATAAACACTAACCACTATATAAGCAGTTACACACATGGGTATTTCAGTAAAGGGTTCGTGTTTAGTCGGTGAATTGTAATAGGCTGAAGACAAAGAAAAGATTATTTTTATACAAGTAAGTGTGACGAGCATACAGTCTACCTGATGCTGACTGGATTCGGGGCCTATAGACGATTATATATGTCCTCTATTAAGAAAAATGTATTTTTGAATATACGTGGTAGAGCCACGCGGCAGAAACATTATGACTGTAGAACTTAGACCGTTTGGGTTGAATGGTCTAAGCTGTAGAACAAATATATAGGCTCGACCGGGGAAGGACCACGTTTGAATAAACAGCATATAGCCACTAAACGTTGCAGTGTGACTCTATACGTATACTTAAATCCACACGAGTTGCAGACACGAGTTGCAGAAGGTATCTATACGTATACTTAAATCCACACGAGTTGCAGAAGGTATCGGTAACCACACTATACATTTAAATTTAATAATAACTATGTCAAAAGTTTAAGGTTTAATTTTAACGATATATTATATCAGCGAGTAAAACTTTAATGCCGGTTAACACCTGTTAGATCACAGGGTCTAAATAATTTGACAACTAACTTATGAGCCGGAGATGTATGGACGCCTCCGATTACTAAACGTTTAATCTATATGTCCTTTAAACATATGTGAAGCTACAAATATTTTTAATAAAATGAGATAACGCGGAGACATGACTAAAATAGACCTATGAACTTTTTTCTTCTTCTTGATTTCTATCCGGAAGTTTATCACTTTTTTGAGTCACATATTAAGCAGCAACTCAATTGTGGATAACGGAGCTGGTTACACTTAAGGTAATGTAATTGTGCAATTTTTAAAGTAAGCTGTTATAGTGTGACTTGTTAGTTGTCATAAAAATAAAAAACGGCCGAAACAAGAAAAGTAATAAAGAAAAGAGAACAAGTTGGACTAAAAGACTTCCTTTCATACTATCTTTTTAGTATAACCGTATAGCTTAAATATCCTTCCATTTAACGCACTCAGGTGTGCAAAACAGCCGTTCACGTGAAATTAAAAAAAAGGGAAATACGATGTAATTACATACTCCTTTCATAGCGAACACCACTTACTTTAACGATTTCAAATTATTAACATGGCGCCATCGCGCTTAACTGTGGGTTAATGTACAGTTTATTTGATTCTCACGCTCCCTTTACACATCCAGGGCTATCAAAAGCGCAAACTTAAATATAAATTATAAAGTATTACCGTTAGTGTCCGACCGAACTTCGCCTTCGGGTTCGGCCGAAATAACCACTTTCGGCGAAATCTTCCACTTCAGCCGAAACGGGCCGAAGTTTTGGCCGAAACCGAGGGATTTTAGCAGGTGCCAAAATCAGTCAAACCGTTCCGAATGAGCGAGAGCGTGGTTAACGTAGCGACATAAAAATTATTATTTCTAGATCAACTACTAGAGATGATGAAAATTCCTTTTTATGTTATACAGTTATTATAAACCTATGATTTAAAAGTTTTAAAGTAGTTTTTACGTGGTAGAGCCACGCTGTAGTTATACTATGGTTGCAGCGCGAATTAGTCGGTTAGATCGGTGCAGGACCACGCTCTCTATAATACTAGCGTAATGCTGATGTTTCGTATGGTGAGTGTAAAGAACCGGAGACCAATTTGATTGAAATCGAGGAACGCATTTTCATTTTGATACTTAATTGATGAAAGAGCCGTGGTAGCTCAGATGGTTAGCGCTCGCTGGAAATTTCACAATACGCGAGCAAACCGGGTTCGATACCCTCCGGCTCCAACGAAATTGTTAATTGCAATTTAAAGTGCTGATTTACCACGTGCTCGGCGGTGAAGGAAAACATCGTGAGGAAACCTGCATGTCTGAGAAATAAGAAAAAAAATATTCGAAGACATGTGAAGTTCGCCAACACGCATTGGGGCAGCGCGGCGGACACTTCCTTGCTCTAAAACCACCTAAAACCAACCAGAGGAGGCCTGTGCCCAGCAGTGGGACGTATATAGGCTGTAACTTTACTTTACTTTTAAGTACGTGGTGATTCAGGACTTAAAACTGCGATTGACAATTTCATTGGTGCTGGTGGGTGTCGAACCCAAGTTGCTCGCGTATTATAACACTTGCGGTGAGCGCTTATTTTGAGTTACTACGGCTTCAACAATGTTACAATGTTACACAGCGATTTTTTGGGTCCTTTTTTGCTTTGAACTTACTTACATCTGGCTAAGCATTCAGTGATCATTTATTCAAGCTGTACGTTTTAGCAACTAAATCCTTTGCATCTTGTGATTCTTGTTAAGTCGAAAACTTATTAACTCGAAATTTTTAGGATTTCCTTTGAAATTCGAGTGATCGAGGTTCCACTGTATTTGCAAACTAGTTAAATACAAATAGTAAACAAAAAAAAAAAAAAGAAAAACTGCGATTGGCGATTCGCCTGACCAACTATGGCTGTGGTAATTTGACAACTTTACATGTGACTATGGCTAATGTGGACGTTTAATAAGCTGAAACGGTAACGGTAAATATTTAAACGAATTTAGTTGTAATATTCTATAAACCGCTATAATAAGATTGAATGGGACGTAGCTTTTAAATAATTAATGAAACATAAGCAAGTTCATAGTTATTACTATTGAACTTTTGTATAGGTTTCTAGCTAAGTGCATCATCTGTTAAACTTAATTATCTATATTGTATTTTTATGTTATTATCTTGTACACTTAGTATAACGACGCGTGGGATTTCGAAGATGGTCGCTACCAAATATAGGTGGGCGATTATAAAAGATTACGAACTTCTGCTTTTTTAATGAAATTCGGTATAAACATGGTCGTTAAACTTTTTAAATACGATTATTTGGTAATTTGGACGAATTTCAACTTTCAAAGGTTCCGACTCAAAATTGAATCTTAAGTAAACGGAAAGCTAAAGTTATAGTTATTTCCGTTATGGGTAATATGTAATTAGGTTGGTCTTTTTTAATCACAAGTTTTTTTGTATTTTAAAAATAACACGAGTTTATAAGTTCCACCTTTTTTAAGAACCGCCATTTATGTTTATATTATGCTTAGGTACATAATATACTTTAAAAAGGTAACTCAATCTAGCCTGGATAGTACGTTTAACTCTTTAATTTTACCCATAAAACTTCCAGGCTGGGTGGTCGCTTGTTAGAGAGCTTTTCTTATAAGTTCTGAAAAACAGGATTCCTCAGTTATATATCGCTTCTCGGTCTTTTAGCTTAGGTCAAAGTGTAAAGTATAATTTAAAAAAAATCCGTAAATATGTTACACCATCAGGTCTATGTGAATCATTGATCAAATGTATGTTCTTGTTTCTATTTTTAGTGTCACCGTTACAAATATAAATCCACTTCTGAACATAGTCATAGTAAAACCTGAATAGTAGGATTAATGCCTACTGTTGCAGGGTTGTTACTGTCTTTTTGTTTAAGTTGTTTTGTAGTTATAATATTAACAAACATTATACATACGGATACGTAGCTATGCGTCATATTTGTTAATTATTTCTTTAGTTTCCTGTCAAAGAATCAATGTTTGTCAAACTAAAATTCCAGCTTTACATTAATACAAATGCCAAATAACTAAAATACGAGTAAATTAACACTGAACATATGGTGTTAGCTCAGATTTAATGTTTAAAATTAATTTGAGCTGATGTGATATGATAATTAATGTACTTATGAGTTATGTATCTATGTATGGATATAGTAATATAACCTATTAATAAAACGCTAATTTACTAAAATAAACGCATATATTTATTTATTTTACAAAAAGAAAAAAATGAACGAAAAAAGACTGCTAGCAAATTTTTATTAAAATCAACAAAGTCTCAAGCAAAGGTGATTGCGGAGCGTGACGGTGGGCGTCCACGACTCGGCCCGATCTTCTCGACTTATCAAGTGTCGTCAGGTGTGTGTACTGTGGCTCGTGCGTACTGTCACGTCACGTGCCAGACGCGCACACATTAGCGGCGTTCGGTACATTTCTTAGAAGATAGACTACTATTCTGTTTTTACTATGACATAGTCCTCCAAAAATAGCCTCATAGTAGTGATATTATTCGTTATAGTTACCACTTGCTTGTTTGCCAGGCGGGTTGGCAATCGTAGTTTCTTATTTTTGTTGAAGTTAGTAGGATGCTGATGCCCATCTCCCGGTTCGCCTCCCTCTGTTGCCTTTACGATACTCGCGGGACGATACGAAGTAGTGAATAATCTAACATCGCCACTACGCGGATATTATCACTACAACTAGTAATTTGATGGTAATTTATTTGCCGTGGTAGCTCAGATGGTTAACACTCGCTGTAAATATAACAGAACGCGAGTAACCCGGGTTCGATCCGCGCCGGCACCAATGAAATTATTAATTGCAATTTTAAGTGCTGATTTACCACGTGCTCGGCGGTGAAGGAAAACATCAAAAAAATATATCGAAGACATGTGAAGTTCGCCAACACGCGTTGGGGCAGCGCGGCGGACACTTCCTTGCCCTAAAATCCTCTCAGAAACGAGGGGAAGCCTGTGCCCAGCAGTGGGACGTATATAGGCTGTAACTTTACTTTTTTTTAACTTTACTTGTAAGTAGGTCGACAGTGTTTCACCCAGTGCCTCCGGTCGTATGAAATTGCCGTCTCATCTACCTAGAGACCTTAAATATAGTGCACCCGTGCTTGCGCACACACTCGACCGCTATGATTCTGTCATTCTGTATTCTACATAGTATCTCAACTTAGAACAATTATGAACACCGAAATTAAACACTACTAATGTCCTCCAGACCGGATTTCAGTAACGACGGCCGGTTTCAATGGAGACTAGCCATCGGTGTAGAACAGGATTATAGTGCCCAAGTGTATGCGCAAGCACAGGTGTGGTCTCTATTCCCTCACTCACATAGTCCGATAGGACGGTAAACCGACGCGACCGGAGAGAGATCGCGCGATTTACGTACTTTCCGAGGCACGGGAGTGAGACACCGTCAACTTCCAGACTCCGGGCAGCTACTGAGAATTTGTGATTTGAATGACGGAAAAACTCAATAATCAATCATTTCCCCGTCCCGGGATTCGAACCCAAACGAACGGGAAACGAACGAGGCAGTCATAAACACTACTAATTATATCGTTGGCGACGCTATAAGAATATCCACTACACCCATATGGTCCCGCGGGTATTGCAAGAGGCTGCAGAGGGGAACTGGAGCAGGAAATGGGCAGCAGCATCTTCCTGATGACAACTCAGAGTAATAAAAAACTGCGGTTGCCGGCCCGCTTGCCAAGCGTGGCAACTGTGGCAAAACATCTATTTCCGCTCCTCTATGAGGCCATCTATGGAGGAGGCCTATGTGTGGATTTTTATAGGTTATAATGGATACCATACCAAAATCGACTAAAATATTTACTATAATGTCTACTGTCAAAATGGCGTCGATATAGCAGTACCCTTTTATTATTTAATTGACCGATGAAGAGCTATCGTATCACAGAGTCATCTAGGCAAACAAGGCTGTAGTTTTTGCGTTATAAGAAAGTGACCATATTAACCGGACGACCATATCACCTTCACGTACTATTAGTTTTCTATACTTTTAACGATTGTAGAAAGACATCTCTGCTAACCCGGCTGATTAGAAAATGTTGAATAACGAACATCTAACTAAACTTTGAATCTAAAACACTTTGGAGATAGGAAAACGTGCAATCGCTCAACCGTGACTACGTTCGTATAACTAGCTCGTAAAGTAGTAAAGTCCACAATTGTTAATATGCCTCTCCAATAATAGTAATAGAAATAGGTTATTTAATCAAGTATAAATTATAAAATAATACCTAATATTAAAAGAGCATGAGAGTAGAAAAAGAAGCACGAGAGTAGAATAAATGCAGTAGAAATGCGGTCGTTAAAGGGTATGTTACGGCAGAATCAGAGTGACAGGTTGAGAAATTATGTGAAAAGAAAAGAGTATGGTTTGCAAGATGATGTTGTGATCAAGATTAAGAAAGGAATACTTCGGTGGTTTAGTCATGTGGAAAGAATGAATGAGGAAAGAGTGACAAAGCCAATTTATCTTGCAGAAGTGAACGGCAGAGTCGGAAAGGGACGTCCTAGGCGAAAGTTCATCGACCGAATTGGCGGTATATTGAAAATCGGCCAGATTAGGATTACCCTTAACTGACGATCGTGTATGCGTAGGTATATGGATGTGGAGGAGGCGAGAGAGGAGTGCCAGGATCGTACCTAATGGAACAGAAGTTATTGTTTCTGTACGTACTTACTATTAAATTTTGTGATTTATTTTACACTGATTCGACAAAAATACTTCTTCCTGGGAAGAACAAGCAAAAAGAACAGTTGATGTTTTGAAATTACATTTATGTTATACGTATCAGATTTCAACTTCTCAATTTCTCGATTACAAAAGTTAGTACAATTTTTAAAATAAATATGGCCTAAATCACTCCTGGTATATTTTTGTATCTGTTCTTGAAGCTTTATTGCAATTGGTTCAACCATTCTAAAGTTAAGCGGCCAGACAGATAAAAAAATTTAGAAATGTTTTTCATGTTTTAATGGCATGCAAACAAATCCCTCAGCTCAGTAAAAGGCATTTATTTCAATATCACCGACAGATACTTCAATTCTATATGTATATTCAATACATTGCTATAAAGTTTTAAGGTAAGTTTTTTTTTAAAAAACGTCCAAGTGCGAGTCGGACTCGCGCATGAAGGGTTCCGTAACATCGTAGAAAATTTAATACTATGTAGGTTGGTACTATGTAGGTAGGATATAGCAATGCACACTCTGTGGGTATTTCATGCGTCTAATCGTTGCCATTATTAAGATCGAGCGGAAAAAACAAACAAATAAAAACATGTTTCTAGTAGGGTGCGCTCCTGTAATTTCTTTTGTAGAATAAGGGTGACAAACGAGCTCACAGTCCACCTGATGGTAAGTGGATGCTGTAGCCCATAGATATCTACATCTATCCTCGATTAAGAATCAAAATGCACCTGTGAGAACTAAGATGGAAGGCCTCGTTTCCAGTAAAAAGGGTCTCCGGTTTTCTACACTTAGCATACGAAGCAGAGCAGCATTAATCTGCTATTTCACGTTGATATTCTGTGAGAGCGTGGTCCTTCCCCGGTCGAGTCAACCCATTCGTATCACAACCATAGCATAGCTGCAGTTGTTATAGCGGCAACAGAAATACACATTCTGTGAAAATTTCTGTCTACCTATTTTGTATCATGAAATACAGCCCGGTGATAGACAGACGCACAGAAGGATAACGGAGGCTTATTAATAGGCTCCCGTTGGTTACCCTTCGGTTACGGAACCCTAAAAATGTAACAAGTTTATGTACGAACGAATGTTTAATACCAGATTTAATATCTCAAATATATAAGATAAAACAAAAATATAACAAGATATCTAGGTCAATACGACTATTATATAAATGTCAAATTAGAAACACATAGCCAACATGCCAACGTTCGTTGACATTTTTTCCCCGGTTCACCTCAACCCGAAAAACATTAACGAAGTCGTTTTTTTCCCACAAATCAATCTTTTTCCGTAGCACCTCGCGCTATATGTCAAGGATATACTCTAGATTACACAATTCAATTGATTTTATTTATTTTAGACAAACCTATTCATAAAAAATTACAGTTATATATATATATATGTACATATAGTTCTATCCTGGGAAGAACTGTAGAGCTGACAGAACTGTATTAGGCTTTTTCGTTTATTCTTTATGCCATGAGACATGACGTATTTTTCGCACACTTCAAGCAGATGTCTTACGTGCATCAATCGAGGGACTCAGCACCACCATACATGGTAGAACCACGCTGCAGCTATGTTAGTTGTAGCACAAATGAGTCGGCTTGACCGGGGAAGAACCACGCTTTCACAAAATACCAGCAATAATTGCAGCTTAATGCTGCTGTGGTTCGTATTGTGTGTGTAGAGAACAGGCATTTCATCTCAGTTTTTAGGGGTGAAAACGCATCCGCGTTTTATATCTTAATTAAGTATAAATGCAGATGTCTATGAGCCACAGCATCCACTTATCATTAGGTGAACTGTGTGCTCGTTTGTCACCCCTATTTAAAGGACATAGGCCTTTCCGTAGATTAGGATATTTGCCGAAGTTACTGTGCTTGTTAAGTGGATTGGCAACTGATGTTTTTCAACTGACTTCAAAAAGGAGGTACTCAATTCGACTGTATGTTTTTTTATGTGTACGATTTTGATGACTCCTTTTTTATTTGAAAGATGGTGCTTTTCATGTAGTTCCATATAAATTTGATCATCATCCGAGCAGTACTTTTTAAGTTATCTTTAATAATGCGATTTTAATTGACTTCGACTACATCCATAAAGTTCTCATTTTATTTACCTATATGTTGAAGTCGGTTGTACAAAATTTTCAATTTTACGACTTGTATACTTTTTAGTTGTTGAGAATATACTCATAGTGTATATATTATCAATTGGGACTTTATGGTGAAGAACGACTTATACTGAATGTCGCTAGCGATGGTTTTGCATCTTTAACCTCCGACAGTAGGTACATCTGGATCAATTGGTTATATGACGCTCTAGGTTAATCGAATACTTTTAAAGGCTGTCAAAAACATTTCCATGGAGATTGAATGAGAAGGGTGACAAACGAGCACACAGTCCACCCGATGGTGATTAGTTGCTACGACCCATAAACATCTATATCTATCCTCGATTACAAATCAAAATTCAGATGCGTTATTACCCGTGAGGACTAAGATGGAATGCCTCCTTTCCGGTATGAAATAGTCTCCGGTTGTCTACACTTACCGTACGAAACACAGCAGCATTTAACTGCTATTTTACGCTGGTATTCTGTAAGAGCGTGGTCCTTCCCCGGTCGTGTCGACCCATTCGTGCTACAACTATACTACCAATATAGCTGCAGCATGGCTCTACCACGTAAACGAAGTGTAATGGCCCCCCCAACAAGCTTTCGGCAGACATGAATTGCCTTCTGGCGGCTCAGGCCGAGCCTATTTAACACATCCCGTAATCTGCCTTAGTTAGGCACACTTCTTAGCGGCTATTCACCGCTAGCGCCCCCCTTTCACACAAGGGGGGTCGCGTTCGATAATGGCTTAGAGATCTCTAGTTAGACCGGTAAGCCAGTCCCTAAAAGGCAGTATTTACTGGGTAAAAGTCTCCACATAACCACGCAGCCAGCTGCGTGGTATGCTATGAGCATTCACTGCCTCCCTCCCCCGTTTTCCGGAGGGTGGCCATTAATTGCTTCGGGCGCAAAAAAAAAATAGACAATTTGCTCCACATAGGCGCGGTTATCCGGCACAGTGCCACCGATGCCACCTTTACGGGCAAGCGGCGGCCAACTGCTCAGCCCCACCTAGGTGCGTTAAGTGCCTAGATCAGCACAGCTCGAAAGAGTGTCCTCGGCCCCTTGATACCGAGTACCCACCCACATGTGTCCTTTGCGGACAGACTGGCCATACGGCCAATTTCAGAGGTTGCCCTCGCGCTTCCCGCCCCAATCTCAGCAACAAAGCTGCCAAACTAGATCCGCCACCGGTCAATGACCGTTCATTCCCGGCTCTCCTATCCAAAATGCCCCCTCAGGGCAACTCTCGGCCACCTCAGGCCCCATATCGGCCCCCTCAGGGACCCTATCGGCCGCCTCAGGGCCCATATAGGCCTCCTCGACTTCGCCCACCAGGGCTCCCAGACCAGGCAAAATCCTCTTACGCCGATGATGTGGATACAGTATACTCTGCTTTCTGGAACATCGACATAGGGGAGATCGCAGTTCCAGCACGCAAATTGCGCACTTCTCAGTCCCCACAGGATCTTCTCCTCGCTCTTATCGAGCACCAACACCTTCTAAATTCAATATAATTAGTCATCCCATTCGTAAGCTGCCTTAGTTAAGCAGCAATTCTTCTCAGCGGCTACTCGTCGCTTGCGCCCTCCTTCCACCCAAGGGGGTCGCGTCCGATACGGCTTAGAGATCTCTAGCTAGACTAATAAGCCAGTCCCAAAAGGTGGTGTTTAGTGGGTAAAAATCTCCATATAACCACGCAGCCGGCTGCGTGGTATGCTATGAGCATTCACCACCTCCCACCCGTTACCGGAGGGTTGCCCTTATTTTGCTTCGGGTCCAAAAAAAATGGGCAATTCGTTCGGGACCGGCTACAGTTTACAGTTCTAAATTAAGGAAAAAAAGAAATTAAGGAAAGTTACATAATTAGTGAAGTTTTCAGTATCGCATTTCCAAGGGGAATTCACGAACAATTGCTATTTCATTTGAAGAATCCTTCAGTGTTCACCCTAACAGTAGAGAAGTAAGAGAAAAAACAGTCCATTAGGTACACGACTGACGTTGAGACCGGGATCATTCCATAAGGACCCGTAACCTTATTCGTCGACCCCTTTCTTTTAAGAAACGGGGTCGTTGTCCACGGTGGTGTGGAGTCGAACATCTAGGGTTACGCTCATCTCGTTCCCCCGAACCTAGCATGGTTGTATAGATTGTCCTCTGATAGGATTGTATAGATAGTCCGCAAAAAGCGTGCACCAGAGGTTCGTTGTGGTAGGGTTTTCGCGGCCGGATCAAGAGGCCAGCCGAAGGAAGAGGTTCGAACACCGTTTCCCGTTTGGTCGTTAGGAGCCCAGTCAAGGTGGGATAGAAGGCCAGCATCGGCAGAGGAAGGCAACCTGTCGTTGTGGAGCCCGGTCGTTGAAGATAAGATGAAATTATATTATAGAAAATTATAAATGAAATCAAAATTAATTGAGCACAATTTTTTTATTAATACCATATTTCGGAGTTTTTTTTATAGGTCGTTTTTATAGGATAGGGTGACAAACGAGCACACAGTCCACCTGATGGTAAGTGGTTGCTGTGGCCTATAGTCATCTAC
>DWHP01002136.1:0-14874 GCA_018247895.1 Parnassius honrathi | reverse complement strand
GGGGTGGGGTGGGTGGTGTAAACGCAATGTGATTTATATGAAAACCAAAAACTTAAATTTATATTTTAATACTTATATGTGACGATTGAAGAAAATGTACGCGCACTCATTATTACCACATAAAAAGGAAATGTTTTGTGCAATTCAAAATGGTTAAAACTCGACGCGAAGAAGCATTAAAGATAAAGTCGGAGGCTCGCGAGTGAATATAGCTGTCAGATGCACTGAAATTACAACTGGCATGGCAACGTGAGCGTGAAGAAGAGGGAGACGAGTGGAGGAACACAAAGTAGGGGAGGCAAATACGAACAATCAGTAAAAGTACCGTAATGAAATTTTAAGCGGAGTTTCTATGCACGCCATCGCAAACGCGATATTAAGCCTACTTGTGATGCAAAACGTGTTTATATAATTAACATACATGAGCATGTGTATATTAAATAGTTAACGTTTTGTATTGTAAATACGCAGAAGTATGACTAAAGCGGTACAGCAGCTCTTGCAAATATTGCTGATAGATGTTTTCGCAACAGCTTGCTTTGTAAAACGTCGTTGATTTATTTACTAATGTATTTATTTTAACAACGATCTTCCGAGCATGCAATATACAACATTTATTAATAGTAGGCAATATTGCCAATAATATATTGGTCTACTGTTTTATTGATTGATGAATAGAGGTGTGTAGAACACGCAGGACGGGTTGTTGTTTCAAAAATGTCTTTATTTTTAAAATGAAATGTTACAAGCCTAGTAGTACAAAAAGAAAATATAAATAGTACAACAAAATTATAATAATGCAACGTATAATACATTACTGCCATCACATTATTATAGACTAAGATATAAAATAAACAAGCATACCTTCCTTCGTCTTTTTTCTAGACTATTTATTTATCTTTGAATGCACAGCGACCTTTTTGATTCATAAGAAATAAACATTTTTTCAGCGACTGGAACAGCATAATCACTGAAATATTTTTATCAGATAAAACGAGTAAAGCGAGCTAAGGAATAAAATTAAACTAAAATTTCCTTTTTCAAAAAAGAAACAAATAATGTCAATCAATAAGTCTTAAAGGTTTAAAACAACCGGTAACTACGTTTGATAATGCGTCTGCTCAACGTATCGATCTTTGCAAATCTTTCTATTTTGGAAGGTGTCCCCGGCAAGGAGGCTGTTAAATGATCCGACGATAAATTTTTTTCGCAGGCGTTAGAAAAAATATCTGCAAACGTTAATTATATCAAGAAAAACACATATATTTGTTTGGTGTTAAATAGAGCAAAAAAGTATTTCGCTTAGCAAACAGTTCCTTAAAGAACGAAGTTTAATCGTACTAACTTCCGACACTTATTCGACCAGTGTCGACAACTGTGTACAGTTTAAGAAGTAGTATGAGCCGTAATAAAAGCAGAGAAGCGGTTTAAACTTTTCAAGGTAAGTATTTATGTTACGGCGTGCTAACATTAAGCTCCAGGGAATACTAGAGGGGGATGGGACATAGGGGTGTCTAAGGGCGCCGAGACACTCGGTCGCCGCTCCCGATCGTCTTGCTGTTCCGTCTTCTAAAACTCATATTGATTTTTTAAGCACACGTTGTCGTTTAATCAAGCGCAGATACCATGTTTTTTATTTAATAAAAATGAATATAAATTTCCATCCATAAAGATGGACAATTTCTGAATGATGAATATAAATTCTATAGTTAGAAAGAACAAAGTAGGAAAAGATAAAGTTCGGCTTATTCTTGGCAAAAATAATAATTTATTCGCTTCAGTTTCTTCTCTTATTCATTACCGTTCTAATAAATAAATAAACTTCGTCACAATATGTCATACATGCCTCAATATTTATTATATAAAAGCGGTAACTGTAATAAAATATATAGGGTTATAGTGGCTATACAACAAAACATCAATTTACCAATAATCCAAAACTATATATTGATCGAAAAATTAGTTCTCAGTTACTTTTGTAACAAATCCAATATATTATGCAACGTGTTATGTAAGTGAAATTCTCAATAAATAATAATATATTGACGTCGAAAACATATTTTTAACTATACCGCATTAAAGTAATTTTTATACCACAGATTAAAAAAAACATATGTAAAAATTGATAAATTATACCAACGTGATTCTATGCGTTTCGTTTAACAAATTTTGGTGGGAACAATCAATTATAATAATTCGATGAAAACAACATTTAATTTTTATTGTTGTACAAGATGTCGTGTCGATAGCAATTTAAATGATGCAAGCAATTAAAATAATTTTACAACATTGTAGGTACCTCTATATTATAACAGACTTTTTAAATTTTAATGATGCTTTTCATCGCCGCTAAGCACGTGGTAAGTCAGCACATAAAATGATTATTGCAAATAGCAATTACATTGGAGCCGGCGGGTATCTAACCCGGTTTGCTTGCAAAGTGTATAAGGGCGAGTTCTAGTGCGCAATGCTTAGTGCACTTTCCTAACAATACACAATATCCTTTCCGTAAGCAGTCCAGATCCGTTACTGCGTATGGAACCGTTCGATGAGAAGAATTTACTGTAATCAGTAGGTAACTACCATGTTTTGCAGGCAAATTTGCGATCGCAAAACAGAATATTTCGCGGCTTGATATTATGTCACTACTACTCATCGCTAGATTAAGAATTTTACATCTAAGAGATATATATTATATAAGATTGTTATACAGCTATCAATAGAAGACTAGAAAATTTTCCGGACTGTCGATCGTCAATCGATGGACCGACGATCGATATCGATCGATTGGTGTCGATCAGCTAAAGCTACAGCTTTAGCTGATCGACGGATAATGGTCGATAAAACGTTGTTCAATCATCGATCGACAATTAGTCGATGTGGTTGTGGGCTCATCATCAGTATCTTTCAAAATATATTCAGAAGAAGGCGCGTTATTGTTGGCCAGTACGCTCTTGCTCGTATTATTAGTACGGAGACGCAGCAGAAGACTCGAGGTGGAACCGTTTTTTAAGGCCAGAGATCGCTTATTTTATCCAGACATTTTAAGTAGCATTTCGGATGCTTTTTGCATTAGTAACATTGATATTGAAAATCTCCTTAACAAGGTGGCTCCTTCAATTGCGAAATTGGATACTAATTAAAGACAGGTCGGTTGAGCGTGGCGGTTTTCGAATAATCAAGCAGCTCGATCTACGTCGACTAATTCATTCTACCATCGATCGATCGTTGCGATAGAAACTATCGATCGACGTCGACGAATCCATTCCACTATCGATCGATGCCAGTGATCGACGATCGATCGATTTGTGTGGTAACACTCAAAAAGGATGTATATTATCTATTCCACTGAATTTATTTTTAAATGCTACTACTAGCGATCCGCCCCGGCTTCGCACGGGTGATTTCTGTATCTGGACAAATGCGCCAATTACCGAGTCCAATCGTGAATCTAAATCATTCAGAGACCCATTCAAACAACTTCATCAAAATTGTTCGAGCTGTTTTCAAGTTTTAGAGAGACTAACTCACGGCAATTATTGATTTTTATGTTAGAAATTAAAGAATTTGATAAATAATTAGCTAAGTTTATAGATTAATTCAGCGTATTATTTTAGTAACATCCTAAGAAAGGACGTTGATTGAATTCGTAAATAGCAAGATTTAAAACGTACTAAATTAAATATTAAACGTCAAAAAAATGAAATTTGATTATAACGGAATGAATTTTTGTGTTGTTAAATACGAGAATAAATTCTTAATAATTGCTACTAGATTTTTAACTTCCCCGTGGGAAGTTATTGTAATGGGTCCGATTTTGCAAATTGAAAATTTTAACATATCTCTACGTTTCAAGGTCTTTAGAGTCTAATGGTATGGTTTTTAAGAAGATGTCCGTGTGTGCACATGTACGTATGTATGTATGCATGTTCGCATTCAATTTTCGCCTTGTGTATCTCGAGAACAGAGTGATATTGACATGGGACCAGTTTCATTTAACACATAAATATGTAACTTAGACCTCATTAAAAAGACCTCATAGAAAAAACTACCTAGCAACAAGGTGGCAAGCAAAACAAATGAAATAATCATGAGTTCATGACACTGGTTAATACGATAAGATCCTCGATTTGAAGCGAGACAGGGCCGTGGGAAAATAAATCATTTACCTCATACCTACTCATTGTTTTTGTAGAGCGCTCGGCGGGCGCTTAAGATGACACGGTCACGCTGTTTTTAATTCGACGCCTTTTATTGAAATAATTTCAGTATGATGCGTGTGAAAAATAAACAGACTTATTTAAGTGTACTCATTAAATGCATGCATTTTCTAAAATTATAAAAGTTGAATTATCTACATTGAGGTTTCTCGCCACTACAGTATTTTTGTTCGTTACATCGGCAATACTTGTAACAATTACAATTTTCGTTATTTAATCTATTTTATTTATTCAAGGCCACGTATATTCCGATGCTAGGTGAGCCAACCGAAGATCGTCACAATTCTAAAGATCTAATAAAATAGTTACAACTAACCCTAAATAGGGAACCATTAACGCAAAATAAGTTTCCTCAAACAGAATAAGCAAAATCATTCAAATATTAAAAGCAATCTTGGGTGTTCAATAACTTAAATATGTGTATACAAGATCAGTATTTGAAGGAGAGAAATTGAGGGCCTTGAAGACTTAAATGGACGAAATGTGTAGTTTTTGTTGCATGCCCAAAAATTACCTTACAATAGCAATAAACGGTGAAAATTATTGTACGTAAATGATAATAAATGGTACAAGTAAACCCAATTTCGTTTTTAATCTATTTATTCTAAGCCAGTGCTTGACTACAACCCCACCGAGTGGTAAGTGGTGGAAAGACAGACGCAGACGAATTATTTCACTCCTTAGCTTTACGCGTTACAAAAAATGACGCAAAACGGTTTGGTTCTAATTCGTGGAATACCAACAACAAAGAGGTGAAGACACGCAGGCCATCTGGTTGTCCGATGGTGGAAAGGAGAGGGAGGAATTAATGCAGGTAATTCCTCCCTCTCCTTTCCACCATCGGACATCGGGAGGTTAGGAATTAAAGCATGTATTAGGCACCTGCAATTTTCTAGACTGGGCAATTTAGTGAGAAAAGCGAAAACAGGCAAACAAGATAAAGTAGGCAGTTTTTTTCTTCATTATTTTATGATGTTTGAAATTTACATATAAAAACATTTTAAACTTATTTTAATAATAATCACGCCTTTTTGTATTGCATGCTTGCATTTATATAAATATAGGTCATTATTTATTATTCTGTTATTTAAATAGGTAATTCATTCAAACGTAACACATACACTTTTTGAGTATAAATATGTCTTTATAACATTGTTGTCTTTATTTGTATTATCGTAATTCTTAAAGAAGAGCTACTTATATTTATTAACCATATGTTCGTCAATACGTTGACGTAACTTTCATAAAAAACCTGTTTCATGCAGAAAATTATAACCATTGTAAGCAGAAATTGCATAAACGTTGCATATTGCATGTGGTGAATTAAATAGGAGCAACAAAACCTGTTCGAGCCTACAATATACGAGAGCACTTCTCCAACGAGTCACAAACTGCAGACCCGTCGCTATATCATAATTTAGAATGTTAGCACGGAATGCCGTTTTATCGTGCATGAACGCGACTTTAATATACGCAACACATTGTCGTTCTTGAACAGCCAAACAAATGAACACAAACGAGCGAAAGCCACTTAGACCAAATTTACGCTTAGTGGGAGACCACGATTGCACTATGCCTGATGATAGCGCTGTCGCGCGCTCCATAACGTCAGCTGCTTAACTAACTACATAATACTAGTTATATATGTATACTTATCATTTATAGAAAGAAAGTGCTTTTAAAATATATTGATTACAAATCGCATTTACCTATCGCATCAATTTATGTCAGCATATTTAACTTGTAAAAATAAAAGTACTTAGAGTTCATTCAATAGGTCATTGCACTTCCGAGACGACGTCCGAAGCTATTAAGGAGCACCGTTTTTTTTAATATGAAATGCATAAAAAAACAAGAGTGTCCAACTTTTCAAAACACATCAACTTAATTACAAAATCGGTATGTTAAGGAATTGCAATAAATATTTTTGTTAATTTTGAAAACTAAACAAAAACGTATGTAAGTGTAATCAAAGTGTAGAACTCAGTAAAATATATTATAAGTAGTTTTATGTAAATATAAACAACTATGTATTGTAGGGACGACATTAAAAGCTAATCGCATAGTTATGGACTTTTGACTTGGGGTGTAAATTTGCATCATCGTGTACAAAGGAAAGGTTTAAAGATCTATGGTCGGACATAATATGTACCACTAAGTTACCTCAAGATCTTCATAGGTGCGAAATGCCATTATGGCGAAACCATCAATGATATCTTCTTCCCCGAGCGGCTCCTTCGATTTCTTTCTCCTGGCTGTAGGACGAGGCGGCTTCTCTCTCGCCGGAGACTCGTCCTCGCCGCTGTCCCCATCCTTAACTTTGCTCTCCCGCTGTGCTTGCATGCGCTGTGCCCGCTCCCTTCGCCTATTTCTTTGATTGCGCTGCTTCACTTCGTTTTCCATCGTTCGCACATTATTCGAAACACCCGACCACCGTGCTTCACTACACTAAAGTCCGCACTACACTTTTATCACACATGGTATTACCTTGTTTTTATGCCGTGTTATTTGACGAATTACAAATATTGCCCTCAGAAAAAGACACTGGTCGTTTCCAATGGCGGATCGTACACCGTTGCCGCATTGCAAGTAAAATGGCCGCGTAGCACTCAAAGGGCTGAATTATTTCACATTTACGTAAATGGAGGCATAATTACACTTAAACTAATATATATTACAATTAATCTTAACAAGAACTAAAACAATAAAAGAATAAATTAGATTTATACATTATTCTCTGTGTTCGGAATCAGTCAATAGTCAATACAATGAAAGGTGTTGCACGACGCCAACGCTACGTTGCGGTCGCGATGGTGAACTAAAACAGGGCTACCAACATGAGGGGAGTACATTCCGCGATTCTGGTCGGGCGTCATTGGCAATGTGGCGCTCGGTTTTACTCTTCTAACATACATTGTTCTCTTTTTATGTCATATAATGAATATTATTTGTTGACCTATTTCATGTTATAGCGTAAAATGTTAAAGTTTATTATACATACATACTTTTATTACAAATAAATAAATAAATGCATTAACTATGGATCGATAAGTTTGTTAACAAAAATAAACTTGATAACAACTTTTAAGAAAGGGGGTTATGTGCAGATATTTTTAAGGTTGGTACTGTAGTGTAATGTGTAAAGAAGTGTTCGACATCTTTGTAAGAATTATATTTTTACCTACTCCAAGAGACAAAAACGTCTAATCACAGAGTTATTGAAATGTAAAAACAATAACTCTTTTTTCTATTATGTGCTAACATTTGCTTTCATGTTTATTTTTGTTCTTGTAGAATAATTGAAAGTTCTGTGTTACCAGATCTAAACGCAAAAATGTGACGTTAAGTCTTTTGTTACCTTTGACGTTTTACGTTAAGCTGCATTCAAATTTAACGTTTAAAATAATTTATGACTGTCATTATATTGTATTGAAAACCTCTTAGGGTAATAATTACATTCATACGTATGCCTATGCATACGTATGAATGTAATTATTACCCTAAGAGAGAACTTACAATTCTACATAAATTGAGTCAATATACTTGTCTCTATTTTTCTTATTTAATTTTCAAATAAGTCAAAAATAGACAAATATATTCAAAGATGTTGCGTGTCATTCATGTGTGGAAATAGAAATGTCAAGTCACTTGACTCAAGTGGTCATCTTTGGTCTCTTTATACTATGCCAAATATGAGAGTAAGTACACACGTATGTTCTGATTTAAAAAGATGACATCCCTATTGATGTAGTATTATGTGTGACGTTACTTTACAAGACATGACGTCTTTATTCTATAGTGATTTCTTTCGCAATGTTAGCAACAATCGACATCGATATACACGTTTTGTTTAGTTATTTATTTTTATTACCTTATAAGACTAAAAATATATACGAAAAAAAAATAGAACTAGACTTATAATGATAATATGATCAAGTAAATAGTTTTCTAAATGACGTGATTATATAACTGCAGCTTTAATAGTTGTAGCACGAATTGGTTTCGACCAGGGTACGACCACGCTCACACAGAATACCAGCGTAAACTAGCAGCTTAAAGCTGCTATGTTTTCTATGGTGAGTGTAAATAGCCGTTGATCCTTTTTACTGGAAACGAGGCATTCCATCTTAGTCCTCAAAAGGGTGATAATGCATCTGCATTTTGATTCTTAATCGAGAATAAATGTAATTTCTATGGGCCATAGCATCCACTTACCATCAGGTGGACTGTGTTGTGCTCGTTTGTTACCCCTATTCTACAAAAAAATAAATAAAATAGCAGTGCCCCATATGTACGTATCCATGACATAAACCCAGTTTCGTTTAAACATACACAGTTATTGTTCCTGCGAAACCCATATTAAGTCTTAGGATAATTCGACGGAAATATACCGGCTGAATTTAAGTAGATTTCATCGTGAAGTTTTCACGATATATTTTAATTTATACAACGATAGTACGGAATTCCACACTAATCGACTAAGTTTTTGTTGTAAGATGTCGGATGAAGTTTTTATAAACTTTTGTTGATATCAATAAGTGTTACGAACCAGATTAATAAAAATTATTAATTTTACTAAGTCATAGACTAGACGAAATTATCGAAAACGTTTTTTGTTTCGCTAATGGCACATCAATAGAGGTGTCTATGAAATGAAAAAACGACCACAACCTTGGAAAAGAAAGAAGGTGAGAATAATATAGCTATCTTATTTTGAACTATGTTAAACGTCAAATATATAAAGACATCAGCTATAAAAAATTTATTCCTATTTTAGTACTCTCTATGCTAGTCATTACTCTGACGAAAACTTCTATCATATCGTCATGATTTGAAAGCATAGATTTATTATAAACTCCATAGTATGTAGTGTAGAAGTAAGGAGAGCATTCTCTCATAGGAGAATAGTCGAAAAAGTGTCCATCTGTAAGCAATAAATAACAGTTAAAAAATTCTCCACAACAGCGCTGGAGTAGCTACAGGGATAACATGAGCTTAGCAGTTGTCGACGGTTTGAAGTGTGCTGCTAAACTGCTAAGTAGCTCTAAAATCTAAAATAATTTTATTTAGTAACTATAACCTCGGCACGTTCTTTAAAATTTAACCCGTAGCTATAGTGGTCTTATTTAACGGTTTTCTACGGACACTTTTTACTACACAGTCTGTACTCCTTACCTCTACACTCCATACTCCAAACTCCATAGATTGGCAACTACAACAAAGAAACTAAAAACTGATTGTCTTTGTGTGTGTAGATTGTCAATGTGTGCATTAATATTGTTGTACCGTAATAATTTATCGATATCGATCAAAATGAAAGTTAAATAAAATGTACCAATATGAAGGATACTGTACATATGTCGTAACGTACAAAATTTCTAGAAAAAGCCGGGTTTATTTTATAGGTACATATTTTTTGTAGAATATCATCGCGGCCTATTCGTATTCCACTTATGGTAATGCCTATACGCCTATATTACTATAAGCCAGACGGGTCGGTGATGCCCAGGGATTCGTTTGTGTTTTCGGTCTTTTGTAATAATTCTGTTCGTGTAGCTCAGCCCTTTACTCCTCATACTTTAAAACACCTGCAGGTTAGAATGAGATGAAGAAAAAGAATATACAAAGTGAAATTTCGCTACAGGCAGAATAATAATGCTCAATTTTTAGCTCACACTACCAGATGCTCGAACAATAAGCTACTTTTTGGTAACAAGTAACTTTTGGGTGAAATTTCTGACTCGATTCTTATAGCATTGCAAGCACAATCTAGTGCAAGCAAAGTAATGCAAACCTTATTATAAAGGAAATGTTAGGGCGAATAATATATTTCCAAATATCACAATATTTCTAGAAAATAAAAAAATACTAGGGCCGAATACAATGATAACCCTTGTAAGTTCGAACTACAGTCACCTAATCACGCTTGTGTGTAGCGGATATTTTTTTATCAAGCCAATTTGATGCATTCGCAAACGTCGTTCCGTAGCATTCGTACATGTGACGGTACCGAAGCTCAGCCATGACAATCTGCGACTGGTATCCGCCACTGACAAGGTATCATATGTTTGTGTCGACATGCGACTGTTTTTTTTATTTATTTGATAAAACTGGGTTGACAAACAAACACACAGTCGTCCACCTGACGGTAAGTGGATGCTAATATGATGACCCATAGACATCTTCATTTATCCCTTACTAAGCATTAAACGCAGACGCGTTGTGATCCCTGAGGACTAAGATGGAATGCCTTATTTCCGGTGAAAAGGGCCTCCGGTTCTCTAAACTCACCATACGAAAACGCACGAAACGGCCAACCCACTCGCACTACAAACATGATATAGCTGCAGCATGGCTTTACCACACTAAGTTACTCTACTCAGCCTCCTGACTGTAACTAAATTTGGCAACAATTATATTTGTATTCCTAAAGTTATCAACTGACAATGACTAGGAATACATATACCTAGTTGTTGCCGTGTAAAGTATATTTATGGTAATATGTACAATAAAAAAGGTTCAATAAAATAAAGACGTATTAAAATGTTTATTCAAGTACCATTAAAAGTAATTTATAAAAATAATTTTATTATGAAATTGTCGAATGCTGTCTTAATTTACATTTTGCAATTTGTATTCACACTTAATTATTTTGTTAAAATAACTTCTCATGGTCAATTTTACTTATAAATACTTTTGATTGTTTATTAAATCCCGATTATACAGAGACGTGAAAAAATAAAAACTGTTATACAACCTCTACACTTAAGTTTGTTTTTTAAAACTTTTACAAACCTTTAATTATATTGCAAAACTTTTTTTATATACATGGCAAAGAAAATAACTTAATGCTATAAGTCAACTAAATCTAAGAAATACCTTCTGACGTTTCACATTAATCATTCCGCAATAACTTTGCACAAGCGTACGCAAACGATTTAAAATAACCTTTTACGTAAATCCGAAGAATTATGAAGTTAACTATATTTCATTACAACGTGTATAGTTAATGGGTTCGATTGCGTTTCTCTTCGAACCTAAATAATGACGGACTAAAATTTTACTAAATATGTCCATGTCCTTAACCTAAAGCTATTACGTTTCTGTTAAAATAAGTTCACGTCACTAAATTTGAACTTAATTCTACGTCTATGGAAATGGACATAATTACGTTCGTTTGCCGCCGCAAATGGCAACACCACACCACTAGTCTGTCAAGTTGTCAAGTCTGTTGTGGTTATTTTTTGTGTGAGTTTTCGCAAGAATTATTAAAATTTTAATAAATATGGATACAAATAAGCCAAGAGTGAAGAAAGAACAGCAACAATATTTATTAAACTTCTTGATGTCCGGAAACGGTTAACGGTATATTTACAAAATATTTCATGTGAATTTTTGTTTTAGTAGTGTAAATTGTGTAAATTTGTTGTTCCATTATCCACAGCAACTCATCTCCCATCGTATCAGCCAACACCTCAAATTAATTTCAAAGCAAGTATATTGTCCAAAGTATGCCACGTGCCATACATACATACTAATACAGTCCACTTGATTGTTCGCCACGCCATATCTTTAGTCACTTTTGCGTACCCAGATGGAAAGGTGTCAATGAAGGAGACGTGTTGTTGGTACTAAAACTTTAATTATACTGCTTTATTTAAAATTATACACTTAAATAAATTGTCATGGGGGCTACACTACATCACAGGCTATCACAGGACTTAAAATGAATTATGCTTTATTTGAAATAAAATAAATTGTTTGACCCTGCAGGCCATCCCTGGAATGTCCCGCTAACTTCAAATGCAAAGCTCTCCAAATTTCACCAAATTATGTTGCGAAATTTCGAAATTATATTAAAAACACTTTTTTTTAATTATTTCTCCTTCGATTTGTTATTACATTTCGAACGTTTGTTATTACATTCACAATCATTTATTCACGTTAAATTATAACATAACATATAATATAAATAATTGGCATCCAATAAAACATGATGTTTTTATACTTACCTATACTTCATTTGTCTTTATTTATCAACAGGAAATTCTCAGTTGCCGGCTACCAAAAGATTGTGGACTGAACTGACAGAAGCCCTCAATGGAATGGGAGGTGTTCGTAAGACACAGAAAGATTGGTTAGAGGTTAGTTAGTGGTGCTTCATACATTAAATTGTCCTAATTTTGTACTAAATATATCAGTGAACTTTTAAAATTTAAATCATAACCAACCTACTTTACCCACTTGGATATTAGTTGTTGTTAAATGTATAATCTAAATTTTTCAGACATACAAGTTATTAGCACGCAGGGCGAAGGCTAAGATGCGCACACAGCGTGCATCTATGCAAAGGACTGGAGGTGGTCCTCCAGCAGATATCTGCTTGACAGAACTGGAGAAAAAAACAATAAATATAGAGGGGACATCAACTATATATGGATTGCCTGGAGCTGTGGAAGCTGTAAGTTATTGGCATTAGTTTTTTGTAAGCTCTATATTAGATTTACTTATTTTTTCATGATTGCATCAATCATCACAATTGTGTTAATTTTGAAAACTACATACATTACATAGCATTAATATTATAAAGATGTCCTTTTATAATATGAACGGAAAACCTTGATCCTTGACTTGTAAATTTCTTACAGGGTATTATTATTGTCCCAGGGACTCCACAGCCCATTGTTGATGTTCCGGATCCTCATGTTAAACAAAACATAGTCATGGTGAGTGTGTTATGGCAATGCTTGTAGCAGTCGTGATATTTATTACCAGTAATGGTCTGATGTTAAGTTGATTTTATTTTGACTACAGGTTTTGGATGATACTCAACTGCCAAAGCCCAAGCAGACGTTGATTTTAGACGCAGTAACAGTTGTGAGTATATTTTACCTATTCACAACAACATTATTATATACATATAAATAAGATTTGTTAGTTTTATAAATAAGTTTAAACAGTGCCCTTATTATGACTTGAGTTCTACTGATTAGATTTTGATGTAGTTTTCACTAAGCGTTATGGTCAATTTTGGTAATTATAGAATAACCGCATTATTAATGGTATGAGTAATAAATACTGAAGTCATGTTAAAAAGAGTTTTATGCATAATGGTATTCTGAAATTGACTTCATAGTGGTACAATTGTATGAATTTATCCTTGTAATTGTACTATGCAGGATATACATTCAGACACTGAAGAAGAGCCCCCGAAGGAAGCGGCTATGGTGGACGCGTTGACACCGACGGCGAGTCACGATGGGGCGACTGTCGTCACTTCAATGGCGACGGACGCGTCATCAATACCGACAGCATCTCGCGTTGGTCGAATTGCGGTAGACGCGTTGATGATGCCAGCGGCAAATAGGGATCTGGCGACGATCAGTTGCAGTCGTGAACACATCGTGGCCTCAACCCCTGAACAGAGACTGGAGGACGGCGTGGTGCGCAACACTCCGCGCCTCGAGCGCCGCAACGCGCGTCGAGCAACGCCCCGTACGCTCGTGCCGCCAGCCGATTCAGCCACCCCGCAAGAAGATGCCATGATAGCGGCTTTAAGGGAGGGAGCCCAAGCGCAGATGGCGCTCGCCAATGCGCAGACAGAGGCCGCTCGGTATCTTGGCGATTGCATAATGCGTGCCGCTACCATGTTCGTCGAAGCGATCAATAAAAATAAATAAACTATTTTTTCGAAATTAAGTTTTATTAATTCTTTAATTTAAATCTTTAATTAAAACACATCATGCAAAGTATTGTCTTGTGATGTTATTTCGAATATTTCTTGCCACATTTAAAAAATTCATATCCCTGGGAGGATCATCTGCTGGCCGCAATCTGTCTTCGAGTTCCAATTCATCTGGTAAAGGTTCATTTCTCTTAATTGCCACGTTATGGAGAACAACTACAGCTGCTATTATTTTAGATGCCTTCACGGGGTCATAATGCAACGTCCTGTGCTTGTGAATGCATCTAAATCTTGTTTTCATCACTCCAAAACATTTTTCAATAAGGACCCTCGTTTTGGTATGCGCTAAATTATATCTAGCCTCAGGTGTATTTTCATCCGCATCAGCATACGGGGTCATCAGCCAAGGCAGTTGGGCATATCCAGAGTCTCCTAGAAGCCATTCACCAGCTGAAACTCCGTTAACATAATTGGTTTCCAATAATTGGCTCAAACTGGATCCTTGCCAGACCGCTGCATCATGTGTTGATCCAGGAAAAGTGGCATTGAAATGAATAATTTCCATCTTTGCATTACATACAAATTGGCAATTAAGACTATAAAAGCCTTTGCGATTAAAAAATAATCTCGCTGGCACAAGTGCTGTGTCTTTTGGGCGAACAATGGAGATTTGACTACAGTCTATCAAACCCAAGACTGAAGGAAACCCAGCTATCTGTAAAAACCTCTGTTTATTTTCTGCCCTTTCCTCTTCAGTCTCTGGAAATAGCACCATACCGTTCAATAAAACAGTTATAATTGCATCAGCAACTTCTTGTAAGCATTTGCTTACAGATGGCTGACTTAAACCTAAATACTGCCCCTGCCCAACCGTTGTTTGGTAGCCGCCATGTCCAAAGAAATGGAGTGAAGCCAAAACTTTGATATGCACAGGAATTCCGTGCTGCCTTTGTCGATTTAAATTCTGGT
>DWHP01002135.1:0-14875 GCA_018247895.1 Parnassius honrathi | reverse complement strand
CTAAAACCCTCTCAGAAATGAGAGGAGGCCTGTGCCCAGCAGTGGGACGTATATAGGCTGTAACTTTAACTTTTTAACTTTAATATATGTTTGCAGACTACCTCCAAAATACAAGAAAAGATCCCAGCGTGGAGGTAAGGTTTTCTTAAGGTTAAAAAAAAGATGAATTAAACATGTTAAAATCCGTAGGTAGTCCTTTCGCTTCGTGGGTGTCGTAAGATTTGTGTGATGACGGCGTAAGCAAATCCCGATGGATTCGCTTACGCCGTCATCACACAAATCTTCAAACCAAACGAACGTGTGTCAATGCCTGTTTTTATTAGTAGATGAGAATGTGGACAAAAGATAATATGGAATATACCTACTTATTGCATTTTTCCTTAAAATTAGCTTCCTCATAATCTTCATTTGCAGCCTCGATATCTTTAATGGCTTCCACCAACTCCGGGTGAACTTTCAAGTGTTGCTCCAATGCTAGGGTAGTCAAACAAAAACCAGGAGGGACTCGGTAACCCTAGAAAAATAAATATATGCATATAGTACTACTTCTGCTTGAGTAGGCTCTTCTCACAAGTAGATATTAGGTCTTTACCTACGAATTCGCCGTTTTTATGATATATTTTTATTTCTATTAATCAAAGTAATCATCCATGCAATCGATGCATCTTTTCCAACGCAGTGGCGGTTTATGGATAGCCTTCTTGAAGAAATAAACTGGACGGGAGGCAAAAAATTCTTAGGTATTGAATTTTTATCCCGCCAAAAAGTCATCCAAGTTCTAAAAAAAGTAAAAGTCTCTAGGCGCAAGGTCTGATGAGTACGACGGATGACGGAGAGTTTCCAACCCCAGCTCTTGTTACTTGGAGACCATTTGTTATGCAGTATGAGGTCACGCGTTGTCGTCCAGCGATTGACAAAAACTGGTTGGAGACGTGCGAGCTTCTCTCTTATTGTGTTCAGTTCTTCACAATACACATCTGCAGTAATGCTCATCCCGTTTGGTAAGAAGCTGTAATAAATCACACCGGTGCTAAACCTCCAAACCTCCATTACTTTTCTAGGGGTAGGTTTTCGATTATGGCATTTTTTAGGCTTCGAACTAAGATCTAACCAACTTGCTGAGCGCTTGCCGTTTCTAAACAGAATCCATTTTTTTGTCGCAGGTAATGCGATTCGAAATTCCTTCGTTTATGTGCCTGTTGTGCAGTGCCAGGTAGGTCGCGTCGCGTACTCCGCGCTAGCGATCATTGAGTTCGTGAAGCACCCATTTGTCAAGCTTTTTTACCATGCTAATTTGACGCAAAATGGCCAGTAGATTGAGTATCATCAGTTTTCACAATCGCGTTTGATTTGTCATTGTTTTTAAAAATTTTTGGACGACCACGAGATTTCTTTTTTCAGGTCGAAATTCCCAGAACGGAAACGGGCAAACCAATAAAAGTCGGTGCGTTCGTTTGTATTGTAGTATTCGTAAACGTTGTTGATGTTACTTGTGCCGCGTTGCTGCCAGGATGGTACTCATATTTTATAATTTTTTCTCGGATTTTTAACGTATCCATGATGACGAAAAAAATTCAAATGCGATGAAAACAACGCTAATCAATAAACAAATAACTAATTTTGAAGAAAAAAACAATGTTTTTAAAATATAATTTGTTTTAAATTAGAATTCTTAGCCAAACAAAAATTATTTTGATTTGAAATGGCCAGTACTGCGGAACGACAATTTCATAGATAAAGACCTATTATTTGGATACTTGTTGCCAACAAACGGCTGTATAAAGTCCAACCTCTTAGTTGAACTGCAATGTCGTGTATGAGAAAGATGTAATACTGCTTTTAAAGCCTTTACCTCCTCTTTTTGCACTGAAGCAAGGAGTGCCAATGAAGCTCCTTTCCCACCGACGTAATTAGGACAAGCTGCAGCTCTATCTTCGAAGCTTACGCAAAATCCCACATCTCCAGCTACTTCCTCACTCAACCACCTTAAGGAGCGTGTTACAGGAAATACTAGAGGATCAGTTTTACCTGGAAGAATTTAAAAATTATACATATGGCAATAAACAAACAGTTCGTATTTTAATCGTTGACTTACGTATATAATACTGCATAAAAATCTATGATTTATTATTATACTCCATGAAAAATAATGGCATTTCCTTGTTGATAACATCCCACATTTAATATTATCTGCAGAATATGTTTTAATGAAATACAAAATAAACAAAATTGTAAAAATGTAACGTTTTACATTCACATTTTAATAATAAATAACGTTACGTAAATGATACGAATAATGAATAATCTATTCTTATTTTATTTTACCAATAAACTAGAGTTTAATAGGTAAATTAAATAATTCAGTTTTATTTTTCTTCAGACGTCTCAATGGTCTCTCTACTACTAAGTAGTACTATTATTTATTCTGTGCTATTACTTAAACTATACGATACCTATGCATAACACAGCGTTAGATATTCGTGTTTCTGAATTATAGTTCCAAATACGCCCACGGAGCGCTATTCAAATTCCCATACAAAATTTTACTGAAACTAAGGTATCACGTAAACTATACGATAGATTAAAATGTTTGTGCTCGGGGTACGTTATACGTTATTACGTAAACTTTACGTTTACGGTTTAAGATTATTACTAAAGACCTTTATAGGTCTTTATTATTGTAGAATTTGTTATGTACATTCACAGTCTACAAATATGTTCGTTTTCATAATAAGTAAAATGATGTAACGTGTACACTATTTGTTCCTATTTCATTTTCTGAACGAAATGAATTTCACTTACCTAATGACTCATAACTTAGTTCCAAAATCCCAACACCATGTTCGCCATTTATTTCCACCGCCAGACTACGGTACAGTATATCTTGCTTATAAGAAACCCCGGTGAGAAGTCGACCACCATCGTCGTTGACCCTTAGCACGAGTTTTAAGCTACGACCTTTTGCTGTAAAAGTAAACAAGCATCTAAAGAACTAAATCGTAAGAAATAAAATATTGTCACGCAGACCGAATTTCGGTCACGGCGACCTATCTTAACTGATACTAGCCATCGGTACAAGACCGGATTATACACACACATTAATATTACACAGGTTCTCTTTTCCCTCACTGTCATAGTACAATGGGACGGCAATCTGACACGCCTAGAGTAAAATCAGTCGCAGGATCAACTCATGGCCAACGGTCTGGCGTCGCCAACTTCCTGACTACGAGGTAGTATAGCGAATTTTTTTGACAGAAAAACACTTACATATTTTAGCCCAAACCGAGACTCGAACCCGGGACCACATAATCAGCAGTCGCGCTTACGACCACTAGACCAACAAGGCTGTCGAGAAATTAACATAAATACTTGCAGCGAACCTGTTACAGATTTGCCCTAAATTTTATAGTTACTTAAAGAATAAGGAAGATACACATACCTACTTATTTGGCAACTTTTGTTACAAATCTGATAAGGTTTCAACTTAGGTCTTATATATAAAAGTCTTTGGTTTTAACATATTATATAATTTTTTGTTCGTACTAAAAGCATTTTATTGAACAAACTATAAATACTTTCTTTAAATTGATTTTTCTTTGATAAAGAAAGTAGGTGCTCGTATAACGTACGTAAATAATATATTCTAGAATATTGGATTTAGAGATTATAGAATTAGAGATTCTATGTTAGAATTTTAACAATAATATTGTAGGAATTGAAGTAATAATTTATGCAAAGAGTATCTTACAGTTAGCAGTTATTGTATAAGCCTTCGGTATTCCCTCTGGTGTTTCACAAAAATCAGACATTATGAAGTCCGTAGAAATTAATGGCCTGATTGTGTAATCTGGCAATCTGACGCAGCCGGAGATCAACCTGCAACGATACCTTAACATAATATTCAAAATTAGGAGGGGCGGGGATGACATCGAGCAATTTTAGGAACTGCCGTGTTGTTAGAAAATCAAGCTAAGCCGATGGTGGCGATCAAGGCCTAGATCAAAGGAGAAAAAAGTTCAACGAGAACTACAAATAACGGAACCGTTAAGTTTAGACCACCTTGATTCGCGACAGTGATGTCATTTTAATCCTCGGGTGTTTTTTATGAACACAGGTCCACTACTAAACGTAAGCCTGCTCTACCTGCCGGTCCCTAAGTCCTAAGTAAGAGTCCCAAAACTATCTACATCGACAGCGACCATCCACACGAGCACGACTTACCGAGTCGTCAATTCATCTAACTAGTCTGACCAAACATAGTTAACAATTTAAAAAGAATATATTTTCTAAATTCTAATTTGGAATGCGATATTTTTGTACTTTCCGCCCCTAGACTATTTACCTATCTAAATATTAAAAGTTGCCGTCATTACACATATTACTTTTTACTATGATTGTTATACTATATTATGGAATTTACTCTATTATATGTATCTATTCCCTGTGAACGCAAATTATAAAAATATGGAAGCGTTCCTAACTCCGAAAAATGACCCAAAGGACCATATTGAGCTGCGGTAGGCGTAACTTAGAAAGTGCATTGCGAACGATTTGTGTAACTAAGTACTGTATAATTATAATTTAAATTGCATCTTATTACAAAAATCATCTACGGCGACGATACATAATAGAAGTTGTAAGCGACTTATAGTATATATATGTCAATGGAAACCAAAAACTATCAGGAAATAAGGTCATAATTTGACTGTGCGTCCTGAGTTTTATTAACTGTAAGCTGATCAGCAATGGAGTTTCAATGTGTGTGTTTGTTTGGAATATAGTGCACACATGTTACGCTTAATTCACTTGAAGTATACTTCCATGTTTTATTTGTGCTCACTGTCGATAGCAAAGTGACCGTCTAGCGGTAAAATAAAATTATTAAAATGTTTAACACAACTCACTCAGTCAAAGTATCCTTATATGAAAGACCTCTTAACATGATGGCGGTTCCATCTTTAGCACAGGCCGTTATTGTAACTGCGCGGCGGGGACAAGCCTGATTGCGAGCTGACCAACTCCTCTCCCGAATTCCTCGGAGTCGCAGGTACTCGCTCCGTTGGGGCACACCGTCGCCGTCATACGACTGCAGGCGACCTTGTACAGCTCCCCATTGTAACCAGCTGCCGTCACCACATTTTTCCCTGAATAACACACATATATATAACACTAATTTAAAACGGTCCACTAAAATAATTAAACTATGTAAGACCAACTTCAATGATTAGAAAATAAAATAAAATAATTTTCATATGTTACCTTCCTTTTGAACCCCGTGCTAAGACATAGTGGTTATAGCTTTGCCCTAGCGCTAAGTTTTTGAAAAGTCAAGGTTGGGCAGACGAATGTCAATAAGACTGCCAAATATGAAATCTGCTTGCCTGAAGTGGTGAGTATGCGCAAATATTTCAAACTCTTTGCTCAATTACAACTTTCAGCGGACTTTAGAAATTTTGACATTAACAAAAATATCATCACCATTCTTTTAATTGAGATCGATATTTAATTACATACAGCATTTGCGCCCAAGATCCATCCCGCCAGGTTTCCAACGCCAAAGTACGAGCAGCGAGTTGCTCACTCCAATCTTCGGGATGACGTATTACACTAGTAGCTGACGCCCAACTGAAACGTAAAAATTTGTTCATAAATTAATATACTGTAGTAGGAGTAAGAGCGATAGGTTAAAGAAGAGAAAGAGAAAAAGATTAAAGAAGAGAAAGAGAAAAATCTAAACGTCAATCTAAATCTTAACCTCACTTAATTATTGGCGTATTTTGAGTCTCAAAGAACGAGACCCTAACGATGACTGTAAAACAATTCAAAAAAGCCTAGACCTTAAACATACAGGTTAGTAAGGACAAGCATGAGCGCTAGAATATCGGATCCTTACAATTAATAAAGTCCTTTGGCACTTTTTTGAAAAACTACTTGTCTAACATTGTATGAAAATTTATTATAGAGCAGATGATAACTGCTGGATAGTGCTATTCTTTTCCTGCATCAGCCCGTATAAGTTCTCTGCTCAACATGGGTCATTATTTAATGGGAAAGATTTGCCTTTATCTGTCTCTATCTTGCTGCTATGTTTGACAGGCAGATTATCGACTTCAGTACCAGACGTTTCGCATTGACGCAGGCATAAACAATATGACTATACAGCTATCTATCTTAAACCATTTTCTGGTAGATGCTATTATGCCAATAATAGCACTATGACAATCATTAAAGCTTATTACATTATGAAATTATGAAAAACTATGAATTTCCATACAGTAGAGACACGTAACATCTTAGTGTAACATACATATTCTTAAATTGCCATACCATTGCAGTCTGTTAAAATCCACTGATGTCCATAGGCTTCCCCATAGAATATAAATTGCCATATTGACAAATTTAATTTTAAACTATAATAATACTTGTTCCGTGCATAAATCAAACACGTTGCTCTTAGTGCCGCAGTCAAATACTAAGCTACTGTGTTATTGAGCTGCCAAATGATTTTTATTCTTCACATTAGTGTTATACGTTATAACTGTTAATACGATTTTATTTTTTAATGAATCAGGGTGACAAACGAGCACACAGTTCTCCTGGTGGTAATTGGATGCACATGCACCTATATCTATCTCCACTCTTAAGAACTAAGACAATATGCCTCGTTACCATTAAAAAGGTTCTCATTTTCTCGTCACTCTATTCTGTGTGAACGTGGTCTTTTCCCGGTTGAACAGAGCCATTCGTGCTGCAACCCAATTTCGGTCTAATAAAAAAAATTTTTTTTCATACTTTTTGAAAAACAATATAATGCGGTTGACAACCCGCTTCCCAGGCGTGAAAACTATGGTATATACTCCCGTGAGGACTCCTTTGAGGCCTATGTTCAGCCGTGGACTTTAATAGACGGTAACAGTATTTTTTTAAATGTCAACATCATGACTAGCCGATTGACTGATTGCAAAAAGTGAAACCTTAAAACAATGAACTATAATTTCTCATAATGGTTGCTAATCAAAACTGCCTGCCTAAGGTGGTAAGATTTTTTATAGGATAAGGGTGCAAGCTAGCACACATTCCACCTGATGGTAAGTGGATGCTGTGGCCCATAGACATCTACGTCTATCCTCAATTAACAGTCGAAATTCAGATGTGTTGCCACCGTACCTTGTTTCCAGTAAAACGGATCTCCGATTATCTACACTCACCATACGAAACAGCATTGAGCTGCTTTTTACGCTGGTATTCCGTCAGAACGTGGTCTTTCCCCAATCCCTGGACCTATTTATGCTACAACCATAATATACAATCCGGTCACAGTTATTTTATTTCTAGCTATAAAGTTGGCTAACTTGAGCTTTGTGTTGTCATATGAGGTTTGTATGATTCTCTTGTACAAAATATTTTAATAAGTAGTAGGCATTTTAATAACAGTTCATTTGTGTTAATGGGTAGCTATTCTACGCTAAAAAAAAACTGTTTTTCATAACTTCCATTTAATTTGAATAAGAGTGATCCATGCGGATACCTAATTTCGATAAGTCACTATCTGATGAACATGAATCATTAAAACTGCTGTCAGAATCTGTATCAGACTCGGCATTCACATCTATAATAAACTTGTCCATTTCAGCATCCACACACGTACATCAGTTTTAAAAAACCGATCTTTAATGTGGTGCATATATTCGCATTGCTTTTGCCAGTCTTCTGTAGTAATAAATTGTAAATATTCTTCGGTTAATTTTATTATGTTATCTTTTTCTTGTCCAACATTTTTACTAGCTACACGTCTCTCATCATAGCAGTCATAAATTCTATGAAATTCAACTCCTGTGTTCATACGCCTCTAGCAATTGATCTGCTTCATATATTAGAGCTTTATGCTCTGTTATGATTTCGTATACTTAAGTTTTCACATAGGATAGGTAGTACTCACAAAAGATAGCCCCTTATTTGTGATCCAATTTTGATAACAACTTTAGTAGAACTCAATGTTGGTGCCTTATTCACCCTTACAGAATGATAGGGCGTATTATCCATCACTATTAAACTTGGCGGTAAATTACGTATAAGTTTGTCTTCTAGCCATTTATAATATTTGATCTGTTCATATCATCATGGTAGTCACCCGTCTTCATCTTTGATTTTAATATCAATTGTGCATTTGGAAAAAAGCCCATTTCACCACCTGCATGAACAATAATCCACCGTACACCAAATGAATCACTCATGCACAAAATGCCTTCTTTATTTTCCGTTTGCCAACATATTTTCATCAAGATTTACGATAGGCATTTACGATTTTGCCTCAAAACGTTTAACTACGAGTATCTGTATCTTCAGGCTACAATGTCATGTCGTTCTATTAATAGTTTTCTTATAGAGACAAATTTTTTAAATTGAAAACCTATGTGTCGCATTATTTTCTGTATTCTGTTACGACCCCCATTAAAATTGATGTCAATTTTTAACTCAACTGATAATTTACCATAAAGAAGCACCTCTTTTCTGACTATGTACATTTGATGTATTTTATTTCTGATTGCACACAGATCAAAATCTTCCAACTCTATTGTTATTGATTCCTTTTTTAAGTGTGGATATGTTTGTAGATGTGGAAGAAACAATTTCGCTGTCTTTGTTAATAGTACTAACGGTTTTCTCAGATATACTTGAAATGTGAAATGTCACGTAAAACACTTTTTTAAACTGTATTTTTAAAATATAATTTAAAAAAAAAACAAACACAATTTTTTATTAATCACATTATTTCGTTTTTATAATTTTATAATTTTACAAAGTAATTTTTAATTAAATTGAAATATTATTTTGATACAAAAAAATGACGTTACTATAATATTTCTAACTGTAACGGAAGGTAGCGTAACGAATATCGTGACAAAATACGTAATTTTAGTTTTCACTAGTACGGGAAAAACACGAATAGCAGATAACACTATTTTACTTACCTGTCATGAGATGAGTGCTACCCGTTGACGAACATTTTCAAATAGAATTGTTGAGCCTTTATTAACTTTTTCATGCTTACAAAACTCGCGCACTGGTAGCGCATTTTTTCTGCCGCTATTTTGAATCGTTTTGGCATCTTGAGAGATTAATAATCACCGATACAACAGAAAAATCCGTAAAACTTTTCAAATACACGTGCAGTACTTGACAACAAGTAATGCCAACCTAGCAAGAAAATACAATTACAGATGTCAGAGTTAAAATGACTGTGAACGGACTCTAGCTGCAGCATGACTGTACCACGAAGTGTAGGCAAAACTTTCAAATACTACAGTAGTGCCCGCAGGCACATTCTTGAAACTGTCTATGTGCCTATACCCAACCGTGAACTTGACAGACCACCCCGCAATTAGTTCGGTAGTTAGCTTGGTTAAATATTGTCAGCCTTGTATACTGGCGTAAGGTGTAGAAGCCTGGGATAAAAATACATGATATTAAAAAAGAACACTAACATTAGATTTAGGCGGACACGCTGCGTGACGTTGTCTTCGATCCGCGTTAAAAGTCCATCGTAAAGAATTCTTAATCTCTGCTCTGGTTCAAGGATCTGTATTTTCAATCCTTCGGCACTCCAACCATTTTCTATTCCTTCCCATGATCCTACTAGCACTTCAGGATGACCTGATGGTGATAATGGGTTTTTAACTAAATCGATTTTGAACAAATTCGTCATAAGTAGAGTATTAATTAAGTATGATATCTTGAATTAAATAAGTTTTAAAACGCTAAAACCTTAAATTTCTCCTGTATTGTATATCATATATATACATCCCGATTCCAAAATCATGTAATTATTGTACTAGATGGAGTGACAACCTGGTAACGGATGTAGGAGGTCGATGGATAGAGTCGACTCGGGACTGTGTTTTTGTTGGCATACTTAGGATAGGTCTATGTTCAGCAATGGACTTGTGATAGACATTAATGATGATGATGATGAAGTGCAAATGGTTGTTCTGTGCGGGATTCGAACTACGGCACGCAGCACTGCTACATAAACACTTATCCAAACTGCACTGCCGTCAAATCATTTAAACTTATTAAATATAAACTACGTATTAAAGAACTAACAAACCAACGAGTTAATGACGAACTCGTATCAAATTATGAACTATAAAGCTATAGTTTACATATATGGGTATAATATAGCGATGGTCAGACATACACTAAAACTTAATATCAAGTTACGTTTATTGAAGTCAACGCTCCATCTCCCTCGTGTTCTAATCTGAAGCGCCAATGATAGTCGTCATCATCAACATCATTATCATCATCACAGCATATTAAAGTTCACTACTGCATATAGGCCACCCTTATAGATTTCCTCAGAGGGTAAACTTTACCATAGTTGCCACGCTTAGTAGGATGGTTGGCAAAGGCATTTTTATTTTGACAGGAAATGCTGCTGCCCATCTCCCAATTCATATCCTCTCTCTCGCGTCAACTATAGGATGATATTGGGTAGTGGATTCTCTTACGCCGCCACTACATGGCACTTTATACTAGTATATTATGCGCCCGGCTTCATACGGGTGATTTCTGGATCTCGACAACAACGCCACCAAACAAGTCCAATTGTGAATCTGAACTATTTACGGATCAACTTAGTCACACACAAAATTTCATCAAAATCGGTCAGGCCGTTTAGGAGGAGTTCAGTCACATACACACGAACAGAAGGATTGTACATTTAAGGATAATAATACGTAAAGTTACAGCATTACAGCCTATTTACATTCCACATAAGCCTCCTCTCATATCTGTTAGTGTTTAAGTCAAGAAAAATCCACCGCGCCAGCCCAATGTGTGTTAATGGACATGTCGTGTTCGTATATAATACATAAGTTTGCTCGCTAAGATGGTGTCAGTACAACCGGACTACTTATTATTTTGCTTTTATTTTGTTATTTTTTGCCGTTTTTGTTAAATAAAGGTTTTTTTTATTCTAAGAATAAAATAGAATACAGTTTTATTCGTAGCTATGGTTATTGAAATAATATGCTTAGTTTTAAAATGCATGATTCTCCTGCCGGTGTGCCGGCGTACGACGCACGCGGCGACCTTGGATGTCGCGACGGCGCCTTTGACAAGATGCGGCACGTAAAGGCGACCGTATCTTAGCGAACAGACTATAACTATAAGTATTTCTAAGTAACAAAAACATACGTGGCAATTTATAAGTGGTTCCATCAGCTAATTTAACATGCAGTGTAACCTCGGCCAATGTCTTGCGCCAGTATAATTGACGTATACCCAGAAGCAAAATGGCCCCATCGGGTGCAGTTGCTCTTATTGCTATACTATCCCATCCTTCGAGAAGTTTTACTGTAGGCGTTTCCTTTAGCATAATTTTTGAAGGCAACTGTGCCTTCCATCGCTTTATTGCGTAAAGAGCAATTAAATATTTTATTGGATAGTTCCATTCTGTAAAATAAGGTTTTATTTGTTAAATTTTAACAAATTATGTAAATATTTTATGAACTTCTTTTTTATATAGAATAGATGACAAACGAGCACACAGTCTACCTAATGGTAAGTGGATGCTGTAGCCCATAGACATTCACATCAGAACGCAGATACGTTGTCATCCCTGCGGACTAAGATGCAATGCCTGGTTTCCAGTAAAAAAGGGTCTCCGGATTTCTACACTCATCATTCGAAAAACAGTAGTATTTAGCTGTTATTTTACGCTGGTGTATTCTGTGAGAGCGTAATCCTTCCCCGGTTGAGCCGACCCATTCGTGCTACAACCATAATATAGCTGCAGCGTGGCTCTACCACGTACAGATCTTGTTGTGGATCGAACATCCGCAAAAATATCGCAGTGTTGTGTGGCTTTCCTAGGCCTGTTCAGTCTTTTTATGGACAGTTGTTTAGAAAAAAGTAACGAGAGTAAACAGTCGAATGCTTTTTGTCGCAGACAATCAAGTCATACTTGCGTCGGCGGACGAGTTGAAAATGATCGTTACATTAATGAACAAATTATTTAAAAAAGGAGAATGAAAGTGAACACAAGTTAGACGAAAGTGATTGTTTTGTGGAAGAAAAAGAAAGTAAATCGATATCTATCTATACATATATATCGAGCACCTCATTGTCGTATTTACAGACCCCATGTGGTACTTACGAATATATTGAAAAGATTATGGAAGAAGTTTTGCTAAAACTTAGTAAACAGAACAAGTTTGTTGTAATATGTGGAGTCTTTAACATCAATCCCTTTGAAACTTCTTTCATTACTCTAAAGTTTAGCTCATAGCTTAAATCGTAAAATCTTGTTAATTTATTCTTAGAGCCCTCACATATTGATGGACTTATGTAGTGCGATCGATAGATAACATTTTTACAGATGTTAAGCCCGTGCATATATTCATTATTCAAAATTTAAGTTCAGATCACCATGAAACCGATAGTTGGTCTCATTGTCTTACATACACAAAAAAACAGATGTTTGCGCCCGATTGCGTGGAGACCGGTTGATAGCGGACGCGCGGGGGAAGAAATTCTTGTGGGATAGAGGTCGAGCCTCTGAGTTAATTGGTTTGCAGCTGCGAAACGCGGAGCCGGGACGCGAGAAAAATTGTGCTCGCGAACGTCGAGTTAAACCGAAGTTGTTATACGCTTGACGGCCGCCATTGATTTAGTTTAGTCGTTAATATATGTTATAACGAGGCATTTCTTTGATATTGAGGGATCGGTTTAACCTCTATTGTTACCAATTTGTGTCGAGGGATTGTATAGGCGGCATTTTAATATCGAACTAAGTAATTCGAACAGTAATTGACACTGAGGTGTAGCTTGCGTGGCATTCTATATAGTACGAAGTGCATTCGCTTATTCGATCGACCTCTAAACCTTGACTATACATCAACTTAGATTGTAGTTTTGTGCTAAGTAAAGTGATACTGGAGTTCGGCGCCAGAAGTGAGGTGCTTTTTTTGGAGCAGTGCAGCGATGGTGGGTTCCGGTCTGCCTTAGTGACGTCGTCTACAACATTCACTACACCGTTTTCTCACATACACACCCACACTACCTTCACACTACACCGACAACGCCTAGGAATCTAACCCTACTCCGGAACTAAGAAAGTTCTTTTTTTGAGTTAGTAACCTACATATTATAAGTTTCCATAAGCCATTGGGCCTCCCCTGGTTTGTCCGCCGATTTGGATTGCTATGGGCCCTAATCCGGTCGACCTTCGCCTGGGCATTTCAGGGCCGTAACACCTAGCGTATGTGGCCTATGAGAAAACCTTAGATTCCGTTGAAATTTGGGCGGTGCTATAGTCCATTCAGCGTTGCTGCAGTCCCTTCAGCGGTGCCAAGTTGAAAGTTGGTATAACGAAGTGCCGAAGTGTTTGCACAGTTAAAACTACGATAGCTATCCGAGTACAGAACTAGAGTTCGAAACCTATCCAATTGCTGAGAGGTGTATTGGAAGACGGAATTAACGTCAAAGGCGAGTTCATTACTCACCTTCGATTTGTCGACGATATAGTCCTTATGGCAGAATCACAGGAGGACCTAAGCACTATGCTCAATAACCTCAATTGTGTCTCTCAACGGATAGGTCTTAAGATGAATATGGACAAAACAAAGATCATGTTTAATGGCAATGTCACACTGGGCACTATGCTTAAAGTTGTTGACGAGTTCGTTTACCTGAGAAAAATAGTCCGACTAGGTAAGTCCAACTTCGACCGAGAGGTTAATCGACGGATTCAACTCGGCTGGGCAGCGTTCGGGAAATTACGACGCATCTTCTCGTCAGGTATACCTCAAAACTAAGTTGTACAACCAGTGCGTGTTGCCAGTCATGACCTACAGAACTGAGACGTAGTCCCTCACTGCCGGCCGTATGAGGAAGCTTAAAGTCACTCATCGAGCTGTGGAGAGGACTATGCTCGGAGTTTCTCTGCATGATAAACTTAGAAATGAGGATATCCGCAGTAGAACCAGAGTGACCGACATGGCCCAAAGGATTAGTAAGCTGAAGTGGCAATGGGCCGGCCATATAGCTCGAAGAACCGACACCCGTTGGGAAAAAAGATTCTCGAGTGACAGCCTCGTACCGATAGGCGAAGTGTAGGGCGACCGCCCACTAGATGGAGTGACGACCTGGTAAGACATGCAGTAAGTCGATTGATGCAGGTGGCTCAGGACCGTGCTTTGTGGCATACCTATGTTCAGCAGTGGACTTGTGAAGGGCTGTAATGATGATGATGATGGGCTATAGCATTACACTTACCATCACGTAGTCCACGTGTTGTTGTGTGTGCTCGTTTGTCACTCTTATCCTATAAAAAAACTATTACCCAAATTATCGTCAAACCCCGGCCTTACTTATGAGCTTAATACTTATTGTTCTTGCAATTCACGAGCGGTCGATAACGGGCAGACGCACGTGCCGTCAAGTACGCACACTGTTACATTGTGCATGTACATGTCGAAACACATCCTACACAACCACATCCAAAAGTCGACCGCACTCGTTAATTGCAAGAATTATAACAGTTATTAATAAACTTGACTGCTTTCAATAATTTACTGAAACAAATACTTTTTCTCAACTTTTTGTATTTTAATATATAAATATTATATAGCCAATGCTACCCTAACAATTAAGACGAATTTAACGATACCATATATGTTAAAATCTATCAAGCCGCTTGGGCTATAGTATACCAAAGAAATAGACATACATACATGCATATCTTGAAAAACATTATCCAGAAAAACATTACACTCGGCTGACTGATGAAGCATCAACTTAATTAGTCCATTTTGCTTACTTTCTCAGTATATTGTCGTATGTTAAATTGGAAATCTACAGTTTGAAA
>DWHP01002134.1:0-14875 GCA_018247895.1 Parnassius honrathi | reverse complement strand
TGCAGATGAAATTAAAGCATGCCTCAAGTCGTCTATTTTATGGAACAAGGTGACAAAATTCAGTTTAACTACGAATACGAGAGTGCATTTGTATAATGATATCAATGCTGGAAACTATGCTGACAGACTATTAAAAAATGGCGATGAGCGGTTGGAAACGGATGCTGAGGGCTGCGTTAAATTGACGAGAGATTTTTGTACTTCACATCAACGGTAATCGCTTAACAAAGCCTCTCTAACCTGTTTATATGGATATATTGTGCTACCTCTCTGCTGGTAGAATAACCTTGTAAAGGATGAACTCAAGGTTTAAAATAATAAATAAGACTTTTGATTGATTTTAGATTTTTTACAACAACTCTAATAAATGCATACTGAACGAGAATTTCAACTGAACGAACTATCTAACTTATACCTACCATATAATATTTATAAGACCTACTTAAAATGCCGAAACCATTATTTGCATGCAGTACAAACATTCGTTCCGTGCAGGATTGAACCTGGGGCGTCGCACCGCACCGTAGTCAAAGCGCTACTGAGCCTTTAATTTCATTATTGCATTTGATTTTAAGTTACTTAACCTTTTTTATTTATACTTAAGTTTTTCGTTCGCTGAAGCTTACGAAATAATACTCAAGTACGTTTGTTCAGTATTCAGTAAGCTAAGTAAGTTTTTATTGGACTTAAGAAACTTATAAGACCAGTATTTTATGATTTGGTCGGTCTTGATGAAACCTTTTAAAATTTGAGAAAAATTTTGCAGGTTTTTATGAAAAAATCGAGTGTTTGACTCTAGTGCCCCTGCTAAGAGTTAAGTATCGGCATATTAATAGCATTAAATAGTATTTGTATTCAATATAACTATTTATTACTTAATTATGAATTGTTTTTAAAAATTTATCTCACATTAGAATTTTTCCTGTATCTTGGAGGCAGTTTACATACATAAACTTCACGAGGACAAATATACAAATCCAATACGAATAATTTTTCCGTGCCGGATTCGAACCCAGGACCCTCAGAGCAACTTATTACTAAGCTACTGTGCCGCAGCGCCGTCACGCAGTTAAAACAAAAGTAAAATCACTGCAAATCGAATAAAATGGAAGTTATTTAAAAGATGTGGAGCATATTAAAAAATAGAAACTTATATACTTAAATTTAATAAAAAATATTAGACACTAAACTATTTCCTTGGGTTCGAATACTGCACGTAAGTAATCTTGTTCGCAATCTAATATTGTTCAGGTTCTCAAAATCCGTTCATGAAGGTACCTAAGTAAAAGAGCCGTTGTAGTCTAGCGCTCGCTGTAATTTGTCACCATCGAAACTGCTACTTGCAACCTTTAAGTGCGGCAAAACTGCGGTTGCGAGCTTGCCGAGCGTGAAAACTATGGCAATCAGTCCCTCCACGAGGACCAGACGGCAACTGTTAGTGATTGCGACGAAGAAAACTGGCTGCGATCAATGAATGGTTAGAGGCACACTGAACCCAACCGTTAAGTCAGAGAGGTCACGTCTACTGAAGTCCAACGCTTCGTCCCCTTTCGTGCTCTAATACAATGCTCTGAACACATTCAGCTCGAGTTACAAAATCGTTTTCAGTGTCTAGAAGACTATAATACAGTGGACGATAAGAATGACAAGTCCGTGGAAACTGTCTATCCGGTCGGAGCTAAGTTCTGTAAGACCCACCGCAGAAGAACCAAAAAGCTTTCCGATCACGCTCCTAATCTCATGACTATTAGACGGGAAATGAAGCTGCAGTTTTCAGCAGATTTGATAGTATACAAGCAACTAAAGAGTCAGATCTCCAAAAGCATACCGTGGGACTTACTCAACTTCAATACAGCTCGTATTGAAGAGGTAATCGAGCGGAACCAGGGCTCCAAAGTCCTTACTAGAGAGATCTGTTAGCCACAATGAGCCAACTTGTCAAAGCTGAAGACCGAATGTGGCAGCATCGTTTTCGGGGCACGGGAGATTTTGAGTAAAATTGAGAGGTTCTATGGGCTGGATGGATGGAGGCTTTCGGGTAGCAGACCGGTTTTACCGGTAGGTGAAGTGTAGAGTGGCCCCCCAATAGACGACCTGGTAAGACGTGCAGGGAGTCGATGGATGCAGATGGATTAGGATCATCTTTTGTGGCGTTCCTAGGGGCAGGTCTTTGTTCTGCAGTGGACTTTTGAAGGTCTGTAATGATGATAATGATAGACCTTTAAGTGTTGATTCATCACGTGTTCAGCGGTGAAGAAATCCTGTATGTTTGAGGAACAAAATATTTGGAGGAAATTTGAAGTTCGCCAACACGCATTTGAGCAGAAAAACCTCTTAAAAAATGGGAGTTGCTTTGCGCCCATCAATGGGACATAAAAAGGCTGTAAATTTAATACTCACTTTACATAATACTAAAATGAATTAAATGTACAAACACTGCATGCCAGTGATGAATTACGAAATCGAGTGATGGTCCTTCACGGGTGGCGGAAAATCGTTCAGTTAGCAATGGAGAGGGCTATGCTTAGAGTTTTGCGTCGAAATTGGCAATGTGCCGGCTATATAGGTCACACAACACAACCAACAACCAATATGCAAGAAGTGGCAGTATTCCCAATAGATTGAGTGACAACCTTATAAACGTTGCAGAAAGTCGATGGATGGACTAAGGACCGTATTTTGTCACAAAAAAATAAAAATGTAAATTTGCAGTTGAGGGAGGGCGGGAGGTGCTCTTCAGTCCAGGTAAGACACATCATTGTAATTGTTTAGCGGAAGATTGCAAAGAAATTTACATTTTTATTTTTTGTTATAATGGATTTCCGCAAAGTAACGCCTGATTCTATCAATTACCGTATTTTGTGGCATTACTTTTTATACGTGGTGGAGCCACGCTGCAGTTATATTATGGTTGTAGCACGAATGGGTCGGCTCGACCGTGGAATGACCACGCTCTCACGGAATACCAGTGTAAAACAGCAGCTTAAGACAGCTAAGACTGTATTCCGTGTGGTGAGTGTAGAGATTCGGAGACCCGTTTTTACTGCAAACGAGGTATTCCATCTCAGTTCTCAGGGGTGACAACGCATCTGCATTTTGATTTTTAATCGAGGATGAACGTAGTTGTCTATGGGTCACAACATCCACTTACCATCAGATGGACTGTGTGCTCGTTTGTCACCTCTATTCTATAAAAAAAGTCCTATGATCAGCAGTGGATTTGTAAGGAGCTGCAATCATAGTGAAGGTGACATATTGTTGAATACCTATTTCTATTTAACTAGCACACATGCACACTTAAAATCATGTGTACAAGTTGCTTAATACACATGTTACTTCAGTTGGTTAGCAACGGAACACGGTGATACGAAAATTTGACATAACGTTAGCAATATAGAATACGCGTGTGACACAGTTTTATTATTATCCGAGTCATTTTTAGGCAATCCTATTAAGTAATTATATAAAGACGGCTTATTGATGAGTTTGCAATATTAAACGTTTCTTGTAAGAGTAATCGCTATTGATTTTGAAAGTAATTCAGTATTTATTCACATTTACTCGTAATTTATGCGCCGTTAATTTCACAGTATGCAAGAAACTTCGGAAGGTACCAATGAAATTTTTAATTGCAGTTTAAAGTGATGATTTTATAGTGCTCGGCGATGCAACTGTCACTACCATAACTATGAGATGGTAATATCGCCACCTAATAAAACTTTATTTTTTTGGTATTTCCTATAGTCGTCCCTTACGACACACCGCAGAAAACGCGATAATGAACAAAAAAATATTATTTCGCAAATTATTTATTCTTTAAGTTGTCGAAGAATTGTCATCTTAAATATTTATGGCTGCTTCTGCCCACGGCTTACTTGTTCGTCTGAAAACATGACTCCTTGGTATTTATATTCGCGCAGTAATTTTTTATTTTCCTGCGAAAAAGTATAGACTATGTCTTAAGTACGTGTAGGCGTTTTTTAAATACCACTTTTATATTTGGGGGGGGGGCTGAAATTCCTAGGCTATTATTAGTCTAAGACAGATATTTACCGCCTAGGGTAATTTACTACATACCTTTAGGTGTCATTTTAGCCAAGCACTGGCTTATAATAAATAACAAAATAGCCGAAAAAGATTTTTTGTCTTGAGGCTGATACTTAGCAGTGGACCGCTAAAGAAGAAGATTGTGTACGTGTTTTATAGAATAAGGGTGACTAGATCGCACAGTCACTCGTCTATTCTTCATTAAGAATCAAAATGTAGACGTGTTGTTATCCTCGAGGTACTAAGATTGATTGCTTCGTAATCTGATAGTCGGGAGATACCTGACAATGTACGCTGGTATTCTGTGAGAGCATGGTCCTTCCCCGGTGGAGCCAATCCATTCGTGCTGCAATCATCATTTTGCTGCAGCGTTGCTCAACTACGTTAAATAACAGCTAGATTGAACTGTTAAAACTAGTCACGACCTTTTAGGCTATCAGTTAAATTAAATTAAAATCACGTTGCGTGGTGATTACAGGCCGTTTAGTGGCGGCGGTGTAAGAATATCCACTACGCCATATAATCCCGTGGGTGTCGTAGGATGCGACAGAGGAATCAAATCAGGAGATGGGCAGCAGCGTCTGCCTTATTAATAATAATAATAATAATGTCCTCCAGACCGAATTCCGGCCACGGCGGCCTGCCTCAACGAAGGCTAGCCATCGGCGCAGGACAGAATTATAGTGCCCAAGTGTATGCGACAACGTGCGCCCAAGTGTAATCCGACACAACCGGAGAGAGACCAGGCGCAGGACCAGTGGCTTTACGTGCTTTCCGAGGCACGGGGGTGAGACGCCGCCAACTTCCTGACTACGGGCAGCTACTGAGAATTTCTTGACAGAAAAACTAAATAATTGATTTTTTTGGCCCGACCCAGGATTCGAACCCAGGACCTCATGATCAGCAATCGCACTACTACAACCACTAGACAAACGAGGCAAGCACGAGGGTGGCAACTATAGAAAATATCTCCCCTACGTGGCAATCTATGGTAGAGGCCTATGTTTAGCAATGGACTTTAAATAGGCTGATACAGTAACTTACCTGCAGTTATTAATGTGATATTTTTTTGTTAATCTCCTTAATATAGCCCTTACAAGAATGCCTGTTCGAACTGAACAAGTGAGCTAGCAACATTTTATACCGCCAAAATTTATTTAAATTATAAATAACAAGATTATTATAAAAATGTCGATTTCATTTATTATTATCGGATCTAGTTAAAATCTAAATACGTAAAATCACATTAAATGTGTCTCTTCTACTATTTCAGTGAATATTCAACGTATTAGGTTAACTCACTTCAAACATTTTGAGTTATATAAAATCATTTAAATAACATCTGTTTTCCTTTTACCGCCTTTTGAAATTAGTTTAAAATATATCACGCCACATTCCAAACCTCGGACACTAACGCAAAACTCTGAGGCAGAAGCAAGTGAACTACAAATTGCGTTAACTATCCGTCAATTAAATAAAATTAGTCCACTCGTTATATCTACACGTGGAAAAGTAACACTGTGGAAAATTCTGTGTCATCGCTCACCTGTAATACTAGCGAAACTGAATAACCTTATAGAATGTTACATTAGGAAAATTTTAGTGTATGTACTTAAGGCGAGGTGTTCACATAGATTTACTACTTTTTTTTAAATATTATAGGCCAGTGCTTGACTGCTATCTTACCTGATAATAAGTGATGATGTAGCAGCAAATGGTGGAACGCACTGATTTCACAAAAGTCTATTTACTCTTGCCTTGAATATATGCGATGCTGGCAAGATTGTTCGCATGATAAACGATGAAGTAAACATGAATATTTTTGGCAACAACGTTAATTAAATAATTAATAAAACTCGCTATATCATCCATACCATCTGGATGATTGGCGGTCCACCAATGTGCGATTTAAAAGAAGTTTTCTTTCTCGCACAACTTCCTTATGGAATCGACTACCACCAGAGATTTTTCCGGACCGGTACGCACTTAGGGACCTTCAAGAAAAGAGCTCTCCTTTTTAAAAGGCTGGCAACGCATCTACAATTCCCCTGGTGTTGCAATTGTTCATGGGCAGCGGTAATCACCTACCATGACGTCAGTCGTATGCTCGTTCGCCCCCTCTCTTACAAAAAATGTACAAATATATGTATGTATGACATGAGCGACTATAAAATGCATGTTGGGGCAAACGTAAGGCTGGTTTCCCGTGTGTACTCGTAAATTATCTCTAATATGTTCTAAAATTGAGTTTAATTACTAACTTTGAAATGCATTCAGGAGGAGTTATTTCTCTAGGTTTCATTACATAATAAATGAAGGAATGAAAATAATTTGCTGAAATACCTAGGGTCTATTTTATATCTCTTTTAATTTTATACAACTTGTTACGGCCCTGAGTTGCCCAGACAAAGGTCGACTGGATTAGGGCCCATAGTAATCCAATTCGACGAGCGACAAAGGGGAGGGCCCGAACGGCCTATGGAGATTTATTATACATATGCCAATAAAACTGACCCTGTTCCGGAATAAGGTTGACCACAAGGCGTCGTCAGAGTTAAGTGGTGGTAGTGTGTCTGACTGTGTGACAAAAGTGCCGCATAAGCAACTCCTCGACACAATTAATAACAAGCGAAGTTAAATTAATCACTCAATCTCAAATAAAGGCCTCGTAGTCACGTATATTAACGAATATAAGCTAACTCAATAGCGGCCGTCAAGCGCTGAACGATTTCAATTTAACTCGAGGTTCGGTCGCGTGTGCGGCTCGCTCCGGTCGCGACTCGCTCCGGTCGCGGGTTGCCCTAGACTCGGCTTGAAACAGACTACTTATCTAGACTCACTCGCAGCGCGCCGGCACGGGCGATTCCCTCCCCGCGCCCCCGCTATCAAACCGGTTACCCGCTCGAAACGAGCGTAAACACAACTTGTTAAAAAATTCTAGAAATTATGAAAGGGAATAAGGTGATGACCGAAGTAAGGGGAGGGAATATATTATCCACACAAATAACATAAACGTGATAAGTGTACCATGTTTGGTAACAATTAACATTCGGGGTTGTTAGCTTCGCCGAAAAAAGTGGACGCGATTAAAGCTCCTCAGTAGTTGTTAAAATCACAGGATCTGTAAGAATGTACAAAGGTCTTGGACCTGCTCGTAACTAGACGATTCTTAGCGTTACATACAATAAGACAGCTACCGGTAAGACACCTCGATAGTAACATCATTTTGTATATACCAATAATGTTCTCCAGAACGAATATCCGGTCATGGCGGTCTGTCTCAACTGACACTATCGGCAGGACAGGATTATAGTTAACGAGTGTGCGCGCAAGCACAGCCCCACTCTCCATACATTTAAGAACAACAATCCGATACGACCAGTACGAGATTAAGCGCAGCACCAACAAATTTACGTACTTTCCGAGGCACGGGGATGAAACATCACCCGTCTGACTCCGGGTTAATATTGATAATATCTTGACAGAAAATGCAATGAGCCTAATTCTGGGTTTTGAATCTAAGATCACATGATTTGTAGTGTCTCTAAGGACCATTAGACCGACGAGGCAGTCTATCCGAACTATTAATACTGTTAATATTTTATACGTGGTATAAAATATTAACCGTACATATTTCTATACGTGGTAGAGCCAGTAGCACTAATTAGTCGACTCGACAGGGGAAGGATCACGCTTCCACAGAATACCAGCGTAAAATAGCAGCTTAATACTGCTATGTATCGTATGGTGAGTATAGAGATCCTGAGACCCTTTTTTACTGGAAACGAGGCATTCCATCTTAGTCCTCAGAGGTGACAATGCATCTGCGTTTTGATTCTTAATCGAGGATAAATGTAGATGTCTATGGGCCACAGCCTCCACTTACCATCAGGTGGACTGTGTGCACGTTTGTCACTCTTATTCTATGAAAAAAAATATTACTCAATCATGTACACGTATGTAACACACTAATGTTCTATTTTGGTTTCTAATTTATTGAACACTAGGTAGTGTTTTCACTCGTGCTAAAAGTATAATACATGACGTGTAGTCGCAGCATGGCTCTTATATGGCTTACATTGCTCTTCCTGTACCATTTTTTTAAATTATATTAACAATGCTATAAACATTACTAATATTCCCCTTAACTACTCGTGGTAAGCATAAATTGCTTGTGTTACGGGTGGTTCACTCAATAGTCGAATGGCGGATTCGAACCCAGGACCTTTTTGAGTTCGCGGTCCGCGCTCTGCCATTAGGCTACTGTCGCTTCTTGGATGGATTTAACGAATAAATTTTTCTGTAATTTTGTATAAGTAATTGATCAATTTACAACTAAAATAAGAAGTAATGAGCTCTTCGAAGAAAAATTGAAAAGCACTTTAAAATCTTATCTCATCTTATGATAAAATTAAAATTTAACCGCAATAAAAATGGTGTTAATAAAATGGAAATAAAAATGAAATACAAGCAAATCATTTGGCGAAGTTAATGATGTAAATTAGTCCATAAATTACATACACTGAGCGGCAACATAGAAACTCATCTACGTGACTTACTCAATCATTGCGTATAATTGATCGCCGGTATTAATGTCGGACGTGCGCTGTCCGCGTGGTTAATTGTGGAATCAACAATTAACAGATTGCTGTTATAAACAAATTTATGTGAAAAATGAACCTAAATGACTTTTCATATATTATTCATCATATAAAAAGGTGCAAAGTTCACCCATTATTAACTTTTTAGTGGTTACGTTATCATTACAAAATGCATTGATCTTTAACCTCGAGGAATCAGGTGATTCCTAAAATCCTACTTTTTAAACAATAGTTATAAATTATTAAACGAAATATGTCATTGAATTATAATTATTTGCGAATTTATTTTCTGTTTTGGCTGATCTTCGTTGAGTCGGGTCTGGGTTAGTAAAGTTAACGTCCAAACACGTTCCACAGCTGACGAGACCACCTTCTACTTCTGTGAGGCTTTTAGGGCAATCAAGAGTATATCGCGCTGCTGAAATGCGTGTTGGCCAGACTTTACATGTATTTCATTTTTTTTACTTCACACCTAAAATTACAATTAACACATTTCATACGTGTTTCTGAGAACTAATTGGATTGCTTGCGAACTGTGAAACTTACGGCTGACTATCAATATGTCGGCTATGTATCACGACGAGGCTGCATCGGTCACTGCATTGGTACAAGCAACAGGTACTATTCTTTTATGTTTGTGCTGTTAGCCGGGAGGCTTTGGTAGCTATATAAAAAAGTTGTTGATAGTTGAAAGGATCGCCCAACATTGCGCTTGTCAGTAGGTACGAGGCTGCCACTCGCAAACCTTTCTTCCCCATCGGTTTGTCGGTTCTTCTTCTTCTACGGCCGGCTCATTGCCACTTCAGCTTACTAATGCGCTAGGTTATGTCAGGTAATCCTGTTCATCTCCATTTCCAATATATTCTTCGTGTAATGGCAGTGTAAGAATATCCGCTACACATCTCGTAGGTGTAGCAAGAGGTAACAGAACGAAATAAAAGAACGGGCGGGTAGCTTCATCTGTCCGATAATAACCCAAATTGACAAAAAAATGCAGATGTCGATCCACCTTCTTTTATAGAATAAGAGTGACAAACGAGCACACACTCCACCTGATGGTAAGCGGATGCTGTGGCCCATAGACATCCACATTTATCCTCGATTAAGAATCAAAACGCAGATGCGTTGTCACCCGTGTGGACAAAGATGGAATGTCTCGTTCCCAGTAAAAAAAGGGTCTCCCGATCTCGACACTCACCACACGAAACACAGCAGTTTTAAGTTGCTGTTTTACTCCGCTATTCTGTGAGAGCATGGTCCATCCCCGGTCTAGCCGACCCATTCATACTATAACCATAACACAGCTGCAGCGTGGCTCTACCACGTACAAAAATACCTACTAATGGAGAAGGCCAGTGTTCAGTAGTGGACTTTTGATAGGCTGTGATAATGATGATGATGATGGTAATAATTAGTAATATACCTAGATTTATGTGTTGATGTTGTGGTCATATTATCGTATAGGTAAGTAATTACAAACATATTCTTGTACGTTTTCCATTAATTTTCCTTATCTTTTTTGTTAACGCTTCATATTAACGATTAAGGCTTCAGTCCATCGAAAAGCTAGTAATATCGATAAAATCAAAACCACAATATTAACACTACTATCATAATATAATCTAAACTGCATGTCATAAAAAATATTTTATATTTTATAAATGAATGAAAAAGTACAAATATTTAAATATTCATGGTAATATGACTAAATACCGTTATCACCAGGCACCTGTTAAAAATAAAAATAGCTACTTGTTCATTCATTGCTATTTTTTTATAGATTAACGGTAACAAAGGAGCACACAACACATTTGTTCTGGACTGGACATTGTTTTGTTTGTTTTGAAAATAAAACTCTATTCTTTCGGAATTATCATACATAATGAATAAATGCAAATTGTGGGACAATTTTATACGAAGAGGCAAATTGTGATTTACGATACTTGTTGCTAAGGTGTTAAAAATCTGAAAACATGTTCTTCAAACCTCACTGCTACGAAAAAAACATATATAACACTTGAAAGAAACGGAATCGGTTGTTTAGAAAAATATATCAAAATTATTGTTCTCGGGTTACATCGAATTGGGAAATGTAACTTCTTAGCATGTTTGGCTTGCCACAATGTCACAAACTCATAATTTTTTTTTCAATAAATGCTTAAATTAAAAGAACTAAAATATAAATAATTTCGCGTTGTAGCAGGCGACATTATATCGATTATCGCTGGACAACAAAATAAATGTCGATATTATTATCGATGTTTTATTTATGTTGCATCCCTACTTAATACCTAATAATATATGTATTATATCCCAAATAATTAATGGTGGTTATAATTAGGATAGCTGCAGTAGAATATTCAAACACGCGTAAGCCGTGTTCAGTTTCTTTTTTTTTTAAGGAAAATCGTTGTTAATGAAATAAACATCGATCTAATATTCTGAGAAACGCAGTCAGAATGGAATAATAAAGAACAGCTCATTGTGGAGTAGACACGAAACGAAACCTACCAGTTAGTAATAAATCTCTTTAACGATTCATAAATTTTCCGCAGTGTTAGCTCACTAAGAAATTGTTACGTGTTAGAATAAATAACGGCCTAAATACATCCTACTGCCGGGCATAGGTCTCTCTTAATAACTGAGAGGAGAGGTTTTTTAGAGCAGGAAAGAGTCCCACGCTCGCTGGTCCAATGCGTTAGTTTGGCAGGCTTCACATATCCTTGATTTTTTTTAAATATTTTTAACCGACCGCTATCGTTACGGCCTATTAAAGTCCATTGCTGAACATAGGCCTCCCACATATTGCCATTGTTTTCACGCTCGGCAAGCGGGTTGGCAACTGTATTTTTTATTATTAGTCGTAATTAGGAAGACGCGGCTGCCGGCCATCTTTTGATTTGTTACTATATATCCGTCGCCTTTTACGACCCCCACGGGATGATATGATATGGGGTAGGTAGTAGATATTCTTACATCACCACTACATGATCAAACATCCAGGTTTTTTCACGTGTTTCCCTTTACCATCTAAAAGTGATAAATGGGTTAAAATTGATTTTATAACAGATATTTTTGCTTAACATCAGCCATTGTTTAGGGGGGGGGGTTCGAAACATTGGGAATAAAAAGTAATTAAAAATTAAATCCGTAAAACTTACAGCTTATTTCACCGCCAGGGCCAGGCCTGCTCTCATTTCTGAGAGGATTTTAGAGCAAGGAAATGTCCGCGCTGCCTTAATGCTTGTTATCGGACTGCACATGTCTGTGAAAGTTCTTCTTAATTTTTCAGACTTGTAGATTTACTTACGATGTTTTCCTTCACCGCCGAGCTGATGCTGAGCTGATGGTATCAGTACTTAAAATTGTAATTAATAATTTCATAGATCCCGGCTAGGTTCGAACCCGGATTGCTCGCATAATGTGAAATTTACTACTGCAGCTAGCTACTAAACTGCCACAGCGTAAATAAGCTGTTAAATATCTGGGGGCACGGTAGTACCCCCGCCAAGACGAGCCAACCAAACCGAAACGAAGCACTAAGTACCTTATCTCGAAGCGCTCATAACTTGGGTTTGGATTATAACAGATAAACAAAATTCTCCGGATATAATCTCAGTAGTGAACTTATAAAACATACAGTTTCAATTGCATAGCTCGTATACTTTAGATTTTATTGATATCTAAAACAAAAACGATTTCGTCACTGATTCACTCAATCATCAAAATTCTTGGGGTACTTTCCTAAAGTCCTAGAAGGTTGAAATTTATTTTTATTTATTTATTCAACACCAACAAGACATACTTTTAACAAAAGCATAGTATTTTTACAAGAAACCATAAATACTAAGTGTGGACTTAATTACACGTTTCATAAAAGACAGGTAGAAGTATACAAATGTAGTGAATTAAATTGAATACAAAAATAAGAGATCAATAAATTAAATCAGAATTCAATATTATATAATTTAAATCACGCGTTATTTCATATCATTATTTTCATAAGTAATTTGATATGTAAGCTAATATTAGTACACAAACAACTAAAAATTCTAAAGTTTGGAACTTTTACCTCCCAAACCCCTAAACTAGGGGATGTAAGTTTGTATGAGACTTCCAAAAATTTTGATGCAATATGTCTTAAAATATGGGGACTCCTTATTACTTGTTATAAATAATAATAAAAAAATACATATTTCAGGATTTTTTGTAAATCATCTCCTATCCTTCAAATGTTTGATGGAAGTTTGTTTACGGGTCTTCTCATACAAAGTTAACTGCATGCAAGATCTGAAAATTTTACAAGTACACGCGATGGCGATCATTGAATTCATGGGGCACCCATTTGTCAAGCTTTTTTGCCTTGCCAATTTGATGCAAATCGGCCAATATTGTTTTGATGCTAACGTCGAAAGCTGCTCGTAGATTGAGTATTTATTATCAGCTGCAGCAATTACCGTTTTATTCGTCATTGTCGACCAAAGTTTTCGGACAACTGCGGGGTTAATTTTTCAGGTCGTAATTTCCGGAATGGAAGCGGGCAAACCAACAATAGGGTGGTGCGGTCGTTTGTAGTATTCACTCCGTAAACGTCGTTGATGTTGCGTCCGGTTTGCGGCGCGTGCTGCCACGACGGTAATCGTGTTCCATAATTACTCGAATTTTTAACAAATCGATGACGACGAAAAAGATTCAAATACTATGAAAACATAACACTTATCAATAAACAAATTACAAATTACATATTTTGTAAAAAGAATTCCATGTTATTAAAATGAAACTAATTTAAAATTAGAATTCAAAACCAAACAAAAATTATTTTGATTAGAAATGGTCAGTACTTCATAACGGCAATTTAATAGGTAAAGACTTATTATAATCTATTCAAATCTGTAATATATATATGTACGAAATTAATTATTGTGCTACCAAATAAAATAGAATAAAATAAAGTCCCATCCCCAACATCTGGATGCTTGGCGCTCCACCACTGTGCGTTTTATAAGGAGTTTTCTTCCTCGTACAATTTCTCTGTGGAATTATTTACCACCGGCGATTTTTCCGGACCGATACGACATAGGGACCTTCAAGAATAGAGCTTACTCCTTTCTAAAGGGCCGGCAACGCACCTGCAATTCCTCTGGTAATGCGGTAGTCACTTACCATCAGGTGAGCCGCATGCTCGTTTGCCCCCTCTTTTATAAAAGAAAAGTTCAACTCCATCTCTGTGTGTATACTGAATAAATAATAACTCCTAAATAAATATAATAACGTGGTTATATAGGTCTTTGTACGGGGCCCACGGGCTACAGGGGACCGGAACGCGTATGAGAAAAAAATCGTAAAATATTACCCACAATCTTACCGACAAAAAAAACATATCATAAAAAAGTGCCCAACGTGCCCAGAGTAGTTTTCACTTCAAAAATAACGAAAGTCAAAAAAGGGATCTCTTTTTTCCCCAGGGTAAGTGGTCGCCAAAAGTTGCCTACACATAACGTCTCACGTCACGATTGACCCGCGACCACCGATTACAAAATCCGCGACGGGTGTCAGCATCAGTTATTACGGGATTCCCCTGTTTAAGTGAATGATAATGACAAACCATGGAAAATAATGTTTACTCGTTTTATTTCAATCCAGTGAAAACGTTATTACATTGTAATAAAATCTTGGCTTTGTCACTGTTTATTGGTTAAGTCAGTTTCTAGGCACGTCTACTATAAAATACTAATTCGATCGAGAGTGAGCGAGAGGTTGCGTCACTCTGGCGGAGTGTTATATATGGTTACATGAATGGCGGCGAGGTGAGTTGAGGGTATATGGAGAAACTCCCCCTCTCAAGTCGTTTGTACAATGTAAAGTTCACTGTAGTTGCCGTGCGTGAGAACTTAAGTTATTCCACGAGTGAAGTCAGTTCTTCTGGTGTAGGCAAGGAAGATGGTGTTGCTTAGAGACTGCCCTGTGTTACGTTGAGATGGGTGTGTTGCTACTGGTTAGCATATTTTGGTGTTATCATGTAACTAGCCGAGCCCCACGGTTTCACCCGCGTGTATCACGCGTCCGAGCCGCGCGACATAACGTGACACCTAGTTCAAGTATTTTAAATAGCAATGTATGAATAAATTGGCTAAATTAATGGAGTACTTTTATATAATGATTTCTTAAATTTACGCGAACACTACACATTAAATAAAACTATTATTTACGGATTTTATCGCGTTTAA
>DWHP01002133.1:0-14877 GCA_018247895.1 Parnassius honrathi | reverse complement strand
GGTGACAAACGAGCACACAGTCCACCTGATGGTAAGCGGTTGCTGTGGCCCATAGTCATCTACATCTATCTTCAATTACGAATTAAAATGCAGATGCGTTGTCACCCGTAAGGAGTAAGATGGAATGCCTCGTTTCCAGTAAAAAGTGTCTTACATTTAAAGGTAAGGTTAAACTTTTAACCTTAAAAAAATTAAATATGATCCTTAAAATGGGATTATGTATGAAGTAAAAGTATTCAAAATGTTAAAAGTGAACACAGGCTTGCATCTCTTACAAGGTCATCACTCCATCTCGCGTCATCATTTAATAAGTTTAAAGTATTAGACAGTAGGTATAAAGTGGTGTCTGATGATTCGGCATACGGATGTAGCAATATTACTAATTCTCTGCTTATATAGGTATTAAGTAAAATATTTTAAGTAACGATAATGCACGCAGACTGAGTATCATTATTTCCGTATGTGAAGACAATCTTAAGAATATTTCAGCGCAGACTAAGAAGACTATCATTATTTCCGTATCTGAAGGCAATCTTAAGACTATTTCAGCGCAGACTAAGAAGAGTATCATTATTTCCGTATCTGAAGGCAGTATTAAAACTATTTCAGTAAATAGTTAAATATTATCTCTATTTCATTAATTATTAGATTCGTTTTACATCGATAACCTACATCAGCGTTACTTTTGGTAACAAGAAGAAGAATTACATAAGTGATAAGGTTGATGTGATAATTTCGTAATTTATTAGTTGACGAAATTCGTAGCCGCAGAAGGACTATTGAATATACTCGATTCGGAAGAATATAAACGAACTAATAGTCGATACTGGCAGTAAGTGGTACTTTAAGCTACAGATTTATGATCATACTTTATAGTGATAATGACCACGCATCAGGATGTGGGATTAAGATTAAATATCTCACAGTTGATAATTATACTGTCTACATACGGTGGATACATTTCGACGGACTACGACCCAAAAAAAACATTCTTGATTCTACAATTCGCAAGGTTTTTTATTTCGTCGAGGAGTACGATCGCTTTTTCTTGCCCGTTCAATAGAGCCCCGATATTTCAATATATATACACAGTAGAGCACGTTATAGCTTGCATCAAAACAATGGCTGAATAAATCGACGGGGTATAACAAAAAGAATATCGTATGAATGAACACGGGTTTAAGAATATATTTCAAACGTTCTAAACCGATTCCTTTGTGCAATAGATGGATTATGTGCGGAATAATTTTCTATACATTAGAAGAATGCCATTTAATGTTGATATGGTATATATGAGGTTTTTTATAATATTAGGTACAGTGAAAATGAGCTAAAAGTCAACCCTGCCGCGAGTGTATATGCAGCAGCCAACGGATATCTGGAAACAATTTTAAACAAATCACATATCTCTGAGGGCTAAAATCAAATGCCTCTACTCGCTTTCCTACAATTCAAATCGGAACGCAGCAGCCTTCTTTTCTACTACTTAGAAGAATTCACACGATTGACTTATTGGTGTTTTAAAAGGCATCTAAGAGCGACCATCTGGACGATTCTCATCCCAAAATCACCAGTAATACATAAATTCTACACTCTACTATATTCAGCAACGAAGTGCATCATTAAAAGTCCGATACGTCCGGTATGTATCGCCTATCCGCCCACCGAGCGTGGCGCAAGACAAATCCCTCTTTATTAGAGAATTATGGTCACTAATGGTCTATATATGCCAGAAAAAAGTTAATGACAACTTAGGTATGTTGTGAATGTTAAAGTATTGGGGGATTAAGTGTGTATTCAATTCCAGAGTCTATATCAGACGAAACCACACGAGTATTGTGATGTACGATTTATCCAGAGCCCTTGCGCACCGAGTTCCACCCTCTAATGTTATTTTATTATAGTTTAAAAAATCGTCAGTGTAGTTTAAATAGGGCTACAAACTTTAAGAAAATTTGTAGCTATTGGTCGCCGATACAAACCAAGAGTTGCCCGCGTACTGTGAAATCTACAACGAGCGCTTCGTTCCTGCGCTACGAGTACCACGGCTTCGGTTTAAAAATGTATGAAAACTAAATCCATAATAACATTAAGCATAAGTTCACGGCTTATTCATGACAAGGAAACGTTGATTTATTTACTGCAGCCGGGAACTGGAATAATTCATATTAGAGCGTCATCCTACAAAACATAATCTTATGAATAACATACCCGGTTGTGGAGCTGGTTTACACATAGATTACGCAAATATAGGTGTTTAGCATTGTGAAGAAGATGAAATACTCCAGCTAGAGGAGTAACTTAATGTTTTCAGAGAATAATGTTTTGCTCGCTACTTGATTAAGAGATCAAAGCAGAATAGGCTACTACAACCAGCAATAAATACATTGTAAAACAGTTGCTGATAAACAAAGTACTTAGGTCTCAATACGGTAAAGAACCTTTCTAGTGCTTTACGTTGGTACTGAAGCCGTAATAAAATTAAGTATGCATGATTTTAATACACAGCACCCGCAGTTATAATAAATATGAATAAGGAACTAGTTTTAAAAGTTGATATAGTACAAGATTTTTCCTTGCATATTGTTCTAAAATGCTACTTTTGGCGGTAGGTACTCGTATTGTGAGGAACGGTAATTTCAAAACATTTATTCGGAAAATCTATACATATAATAAAAATGTAAATTGCAGATGCCTGTACATTTTATATTTTTGTAACAAAATTTATTGAGAGGGACTAAAAATATGTAACTGAATACATTTCTATTCTTATACATGGTAGAGCCATGCTGCAGTTATATCAGTAGTATAGTTGTAGCATGAATGGGTCGGCTCAACCGGGGAAGGACTACGCTCTCACAGAATACCAGCGTCAAATAGTAGCTTAATGCTGCTGTGTTTCGTATGGTGAGTGTAGAGAACCGGAGACACTTTTTACTGGAAAAGCAAGCAAGGCATTCCATCTTAGTCCTCAAGGTTGACAACGCATCTGCATTTTGATTCGCAAATGAGGAGAGGGGAATACCATCGGGTGGACTGTGTGCTCGCTTCTCACCCCTTTTCCTATAAAAAATAAAACCGTTTTTACTAGAAACGAGGCATTCCATTTTAGTCCTCACGAGTCAGAATGCATCTGCATTTTGATTCGTAATCGAGGATAGATGTAGATGGGCCACAGCAACCACTTGCAATCAGGTAGACTGTGTGCTCGTTTGTCACCCTATCCTATAAAAAAAAAGAATAAAAAAGGATATGGTAGAAAAAGCGGCGCAAATTTTTGAGATTAAAAAAGTGACAACTACAAGTTTTCTCTGAAATAAGGTCTGTATCACGACAAACTCGTGGTTAACACGGAAAATTTTAGCGTGGTAGAGCTATAATATTGCTGCAGCATGAATGATTCTTTTCACTGGTAACGAGGAACTACCTAAGTCAGGAATCGTAACGTATCAACAACCGGTGGCCCTGTTATTAGAAACGAGGCATTTCTTCCTAATCCTCAGGGATAACAACCTATATACGTTTTGATTCTTAATCGAGGATAGATGCAAGTGCTTACCATCAAGTGGACTCTGAACTTGCTTGTCATAATTATTGTGTAAAAAGGAGATCACGCAGAAAAAAACACTCGCTTGTCCCTTTCTCTTATCAAACTACGTGTATTCACTCATTTTATCAAATTAAGTATTGAGTTTCAAGGAGAGATACGGTTTAGTGTCAATGACACGCGAACAGTAATAAACAAAACTGTAATTTGTGACATGACTAAACTGCGGTTGCCAACCTGCTCGCCAAGTCCCCATTATGCTCAATGACCTCAATATTGTCTCACAAAGGCTAGGTCTTAAGATGAACATGGACAAAACAAAGATCATGTGCGACGTCCATGTCACACCTACACCAGTGGTTGTTGGGAGCACTAAGCTCTAAGTGGTTGACGACTATGTTTACCTGGAAAAAATAATCTGATTAGGTAAGTACAACTTCGATCGAGAGGTAATTGACGGATTCGAATCGGTTGGATAGCGTTCGGGAAATCACGACACATCTCGTCAGGTATACCTCCAAACTTAAAAACGTGATTGTATAACCAGTGCTTGTTGCCTTATGAATCTGAAATGTGGTCCTTTACTGCTGGCCGTATGAGGGAACTCTAGGTCGCTCGGCGAGCTATAGAAAGTGCTATGCTCGGGGTTTCTCTGCGTGATAAACTTGGAAATGAGAATATCCACAATAGAACCAGACTGACCGGCATAGCCCAACAGATTAGTAAGCTAAGTGGCAATGAGCCGGTCGTATAGCTCGAAGAACCGACTACCGATGAGGTAAAAAGTTTCTCAACTGGCAGGCACTACGGGTAGGCGAAGTGCAAGGCGACCCCACACTAGATGAAGTGACGACCTGGTAAGACATGCGGAAGTCTATGCATGCAGGTGGCTCGGGACCGTGCTTTGTGGCATTCCTTGGGAGAGGCCTACGTTCAGCAGTTGTAAAGGGCTGTAATGATGATGATAATGATGAACGTATTTTTATAAGAAAATCGTAGTTGCCTTCTCCCACAGAACAGTCCTAAGTCAAGGGTTTTATTCCAATATTATTAATAAATTATATGGGAATTTAAAGATTTTATTTTTCGATTTTAAATTACTGAAAACCATATTTTTATTAAATTTAAATAAGACGCAGGAGAGTGACATACAATGTCTACGTTCACGTATACGTATGTAGCATTACCATGGACTATAACCTGACATAAATTGTATGATTGTAACTGAACTTAAACGCGTTAAACAATACAATATACGAGTACATTCACGATCGCCAAGTAGAGCGGCCGTAATGATATCACACCACCAATAAACTGTCAAGTACAGTGAGAAAACTATATACTTTAACTGGCTTAGTCGAAGAATTATTAGCTAAGACATTTTAACAGATTACAGCAATGAGTCTGCTCAATTTTTCTCATGTTTCCGTATCATTGCGGATTTAGGTATTCCGTTATGCTCGGTCCACACTAACGAGAAATGTCGTTAATTATCGCGTTGATAGATGTTGAATGTAGGTGTGGCCACGACTTAACGCGATAATTTGACAACGGCATTAACAATGACGTTTCCTGTTTGGCGATAACTCGAGTGGCGGTACATCAAAGGATTAACGCGCGAATTGACGCGTTGAAGCGGCCACACTACGTTTGTCTCATTGTGCACGGTGAGTGCAATGGAGTCGCACGTATGGCTACGATGGAGTGGAATAATGAAAAAGTTACGTTTCTTGAGATTTTGCAAACAGAGCCGTGTGTGTGGGATCCGAGACTCGAAAGTTTAAAAAAAATTATGCTTGGCGACGAAAGAAGTAAGCTGAGTGGCAATGAATGAAAACCTAAAATGAATGAAAGCCTAATGGGTTTTTTCTTCGTTTGTCAATGATAAAATATATTCACGTAGTAAAAATATACACTTATCAAATATAGAGTAGCAGCGTCAACGTTCATCTTGCTTGAATTCGAGGAACATTAACGCCGTTCAATGGCATTGAAATAGAAACGACATTGACCATTCAAGTGTAACCACTCACTTTATCGCGTTAAATTTAAGACAATAATTGTTGCATTTATGGGCATTGACGTGTCCCGCTAGTGTAGCTCCTGCATTAGTGATTCTTAGGCCGGCTACGTGTTGGCCGAGCGAAGGCGAGTACCAATATATAGCTACGCCATTTGTCTTGGCTCACCATTGCTCGTCGTCGCAGAGTGCAAACGAGCGTCGTGTTATGGTTCATTTGGTATGCCTTGCCACTACTCGGGATTGCTCGCCACGAATCGTCTCACTTCGGAAAAGTGTCGGTTTTTCTGCACAAATCAAAGGGTCTTGCTTGCACTTGGCTAATCGTGTCGGTACGTTAGTCGGCCAGTCAGTATGTTGACTCATTCAAACATGGTCGACATGTAGACTGTAGCACTCGCTTTGTATCAATTTGCCTACGCTCGCGTTGGTTGAGACTTGGGCAACATGTATTGCCGGCTTTAAAGATATCACGCTGTTACTATAGCAGTGTGGACGATTACAAGCATATATTAAGCGTTCTTGAAAAGCGGACTAAGATCATAAAAATGAAGCTACATTAAGCAACCCTAATTATGTTCAATAAACGTGTACTTTTTTAATTTTCTATTTACTTATTAATCATTTACTTTTAGACTGAAGTCCATGTATGTTAGTATTGGTAACATTTTTCTTATATGCTATGGTATGCAGTAAAAACTGAACAAAATCTATACAAACTTGATACCGAGACTAAACTGCTAGCTTGTCGGCTTATGGAACTCGTAAAACATGTAGTTCAATAAACCTTGCAAGCAGGTTAGTATCCACTCTGATACTAATCATCTGTAAGCCTCTGTTCGGGTTACCTTGCACGCGTCGTACAATAGACTCCACTTTTTTCATACAATTGCGTAAAAATAGTCTGTTTTTGCATAAGTAAACATCTTGATGCACTGCAATAGCGAGGGAGCTTGCCAACAAGGGCCTGAACACATTACTGTATTGAAATGACAGAACGGTATGCTTTTTGGGTGAAGTTGGTCCAAAGACTGCTCGGGTAAAACGATGTAGGCTTCGAATAAAGTCATTTTGATCGGTACTATGCAACGAGCAAACCTATGAATATGAACCAACATATTTCCATGCACAGACAATAACCTGCGCTTTCTTTCTATATCAAGATCGTCACACAAAGTCTCATTAATTACGTGGCCAAGATATTTAAACCGTGTTACACGACTTAAGATTATTCCGTTTAGAGTTAACATGTAGGATATTTTCTTGAGTTTTATTTCTACTTAAATTGTCTTAAACCTTCAATTAAAGGGGTCAGAAGCACCATGACGTCAGCATAGGTAAGATTATTAAGACGAACGTTGTCTATGTGATACCATACATGCATGCTGCAGAGCTCCTCAATCAACAGTTACTGACTGACATAAATATTGAAGGCTTGTGTATAAATTTTGAAATCTTTAAGGCGTGTGTTCATTCCATCGTATTCCTTAGGGGTGACAACGCATCTGCATTTTGATTCTTAATTGAGGATGTATGCAGATGTATTTAGGCTACAACATCCACTTATCATCAGGTGAACTGCTCGTTTTTGCGTCTGGTACTGCGGATGAAATTCCGCTTGCAAAGTGTGACGACTAAGGCAAATTCTTTTTTCGACGTGGTAGAATCACGCTGCAGCTACATTAATTGCACCACGAATAAATTGACTCGACCTGGGTAGGACCACGCTCTCACAGAATACCAACGTATAATATCAGCTTAAAGCTGTTGTGTTTCGTATGGTGAGTGTGGAGAACCAGAGACTCTTTTTGCTGGAAATGAGGCATTTCATCTTAGTCCTCAGGGGTGACAACGTGTCTGCTTTTTGATTCTTATTCGAGTACAGATATAGATATCTATGAGCCACAGCATCCACCTACCATCAGGTGGACTGTGTGCTCGTTTGTCACCCTTATTCTACAAACCAAAAGAAATCCTACATTCAACGAAAGACCATTTCCAGCAGTGGGCTTTTAAGAACTGATAATAATGTTCAAGTATGTTAATGTAATATGTAATATATGACGATTTATATAACCTTTAACTCTTTCGGTCATCATCATGGGTGTCAATAGAATTATTTCAAAATGTAACTATTAGTTCTCCTTTCTCCCACGACAGTTTTCTTTCCGAACTTTTCCGAATTTTTTTTTAATTACAACTGAACACAAATTTTATAGCTCTAAGCGGAGAATTCATGCTATACATGAAAGTGTGATAACATATAAGGCATAATATACTATTTTGAATAACATTCTTCAACTTTTTACCAACTTCAGGTCGGGACCAGGGTAGGACCACGTTCTCACAGAATACCAGCGTAAAATAGCAGGTTAATGCTGTGTGTTTCATATGGTGTGTGTAGAGAACCGAAGACCTTTTTACTAGGAACGGGGCATTTCATCTTAGTCCTCAAAGGTGACAAGGAGTGAGGATAAAAGTGGATGCTTATGGGCCACAGCATCCACTAACCATCAAGTTGGCCTTGTACTCGCTTGTCGCCCTGTTCTATACAAAAAAGATACCAGTTCGGGTGGTAAATACTGAAACTGGTAGCATTAGGTATTCAGCGTTACGTTTTTTCTTAGTTTTGTTTACCGTCTCGCAAGCAAATGTAAAAAACGAAGCGGTCATCGATCTCAGAGGCGAATTAAAAATAGATGCGAACAAACAATCATATAGAGTGTTTCATACTACTGCTTCTAGTGCCTAAAATTATTTGCACATCAGTAATCTTTTTCTTGCGGGTCTTTCTAAAAACAACAAAAAAACTGCGGTCACCAACTGTAACAATTACGACAAATATCCTTATACTTAATATGAAAGAAATTCTATGGTAGGCAATAAACTTTTGATAAGCTATTTATATTAACTGTAGCGGTAATATTTTTCCTGTGATAAATTTGCCAGCCATTTTGATGGTAGGTATGCTTTTTTTTATAGAAGTAGGATGATAAACGAGTAAGTGGATGCTGTGGCCATAGACATCTACATTCAACCTCTCTAAAAATTAAGAATCAAAATACAGAAGCGTTGCCACCCCTGAGGACTAAAATAGAATGTCTCGGTTCCAGTAAAATGGTTCTCTGGTTCTCTACTACACTCACCATACGAAACACAGCAGCGTCAAGCTTCTATTTTACGCTGGTATTCCGTGAGAGCGTGGTACTTAACCGGTGGAGCCAACCCTTTCATGCTACAAACATAATAAAGATGCAGCGCGGCTCTACCACGTATAAAGCAAGAGGTGAAAGTTTTTATTTCATGAAAGGTTTTGATATAATTACAGGGAAGGAATAAGATCTAATTTAGGAATAAGAATAAGGATGACTCACTATACCAAGAATTTTTTTCTCGGAAGGTTTTAACTTAATTCCATTGTTTAACCGACTCCAAAAAGAAGGAGGTACTCTATTCGACTGTATATTTTTGTGTGATACCTCAGAACTTTTTTCTAAGTGAACCGATTTTGATGATTCTTTAAGCTGATTCTTCTCATATGCTCCCATTTAAATTTAATCAAGATCGGACTTCGAATACATTGGCGATGTTCTTATTTTATTTATATTGGAGTCGGTTGTACAAAATTTCTAATCGTACGACTTGTTTAAAATAGGGGTTGACACTCACCAGTATAATACGAAACACCAGTATAAAGGAACATCGGTTCTTTACACTATGAAACAGCACCATTTAGCTGCTATTTTACGCCGCTATTCTGTGAGACCGTGGTCCTACCCCGGTCGAGCCGACCCATTCATGCTACAACCATAATATAGCTGAAGCGTGGCTCTACTACGATCCAAAAACCGGTACCCGGTTACCGGTAGTGTTTTAAATCTAAAAAAAAACATCTTTGACCTATTCAGCGGTTAAAAAGAAACACCTTGCATAAGGGGCTGGGGTCGTTTTAACACAAACGTTCCTTAGAAAGGTCACTAGTACCCAGGTTGCTTACTGTACCATGCATCTGCGCCTTTTTATCTACTATAACTTGTGGTTACGATTACATAAACTATTTTACTGTCATAATTCTCTTTCCTACATTATTGAGGAATATCAAAAGAAAGGCAACCTTGAAAGCTAGGTAGGTACTAAAGATATAAAACCGTGCAACGAGTATTTTATTGCTTTTTATAAAATACTAGCGACCTGCCACGCCTTCGCACGGCTGATATTTGTATCCAACAGCAGCGCCACCTACCGGGTCCAATTATGCCTACAACCTTCGCGGGGAAGTGCAAGCATTATGTCGAAATAGTTTTAACGCAATCTGATAAACGATATGGCTGCGCATAAAATACGAACAAACAAATATTAATTACTGTCGTTATATATATAGTGGCTTTATTAGTGATGTGAAATTTTTATTTTATTAACTCTGTTGTCAAAGATTTTACTTCGTAGAAATTGGTTTGATTTAATTGGTAGTGTTCGCGTAAATATAAGAAATCGTTACGTAAATCAGTATGGACTGGTAATAGCTAAAAAATTAGTTTCATTTATTGTGTAGTGCTTGCGTAAATATAAGAAATCATTATGTAAATCAGTAGGACTGATAGTAACTGAAATTAGTTTCTTTTAATTTTGAATAAAACTATATTTACGGATTTTATCGCGTTGAATTAATTTCTTTAACTTATATTTATATTTCTGGGTTCTGTAAAGCTAAAACGTCGGAAATTTAAATTTAACTTAAAGTAGGTAAATTAAACGCGATAAAATCCGTAAATATAGTTTTATACAATGTGTATAGTGTTCGTGTGAATTAAAGAAATCATTACCATTTAATTTAACAAAATCATGAATATAGGTTCAATTTTGACGACTATATTGCGTAACATACATAAAAGAACACTCGAATTAAACCTCCTTCTTTTATAAATTGACTAAAAATATTTTTTACAGAAAAAGAGCGCGCGAAAAACGGGCCTTACAGTCTCAGACAAACTGATAATGATTGATTACTTTATTAATTGCCATTTAATTCGCAAAAAAAATCGTTGGGATATTTCACTCTAAATGCTTTATAAAATATAATTAGTTAAAATTTTCACACAATATCACATAAGTCCCCTAAGAACATTACCTACCCTTTGTATTCTAAGGATCATTTTCATTTAATTTTCCAGTTTTTGAGATCTAGGCATTGAATCACGTATTAAAAGGGCTTCCGAAAGCGAGGTTTACATTAAGTGCACGTCCGGGCTGAATTGTTTCCTTGTAATCCCTCAGAGTCAGAACACACATTTATCTTTTATAATTTTCAAATTTACAACTTTAACATTCAAGTTATAAAAATATTTGTTAATTAATAAAAAAAACATGGAATTATCAAGTTCTCAGCACACAAAACTATTAACAAAGAAGCTGCCGGCGCGTGCACGAGCCAGCTGTGCACGCAGATGCTCCCGCCTGCCGTCGCCAGTTGCAGTAATTTTTGTCGAAAGACGTTCTGTTACGTATGTACCAACCAGAAAGGGCAGAATAATATTTGCCGGGCCAGCTAGTCATAAATATGACGTTACGCGATGAGTTTCATTTTCACACACACATTTTTCTATAGTCTTATTTAACGTAATACATATAGCTAAATCCTCTTTATGACTAATCTTTGACTAAGAACCACCCCAACAATTATGACTATAAACGTTAAAAAAAATTAAATAACCCTTCTTTTTTAATCTTCCTTAAGCGGATAAAAAATATGTTATTATATGTTATGTATCGACATTATCTGCCCCACAGCCGGGCACAGACATTTTCATTTTTCTGGTACAGCTTATTTTGGAACAAGGAAGAAATTATCGCCCTGCACTATTGCATATTAATAAAACTTATTTTCGTTCAATTTTTAAAATTAGGTTTGCCTACTATTTTGAACCGACTTTTAATATTGACTTTTAAGAATTGCAGGTGCGTTGCCGGCCTTTTAGAAAGGAGTAAGCTCTTTTCTTGAAGGTCCCTAAACTGTATCGGTCCGGAAAAATTGCCGGTGGTAAACAATTCCACAGAGAATTTGTACGAGGAAGAAAACTCCTAGTAAAACGCAGGGTGGTGGACCGCCAAGCATACAGATGGTGAGGATGGTATCGAGAATTTTGACGCGATGCGCGTTCGTGAAATTTGGCGGCTGGAACCAATCCGAACAATTCCTTAGAGCACTCCCCATAGTAGATACGATAGAAAACGCAAAGGGATGCAACATCCCTACGCAGCGGCGGTGAATCGAGCCGATCAGAAAGAACTTTAAAGGCTTTAGTTTTCGTGAGTTATTTAGCTCACCTTAATTTAGTTTACCTGATGGTATCTATGTGACTCCTAAAGTCCATGGACGCCTGCAGCTATCTTGAAATAGAAAGACATCAAACGCTTTGTCACCTCTGAGGGCTGAGATGGAATGCCTCACTGCGAGTAATTAAATTGTATCTCTATTATCCTTTCATATTCTCATATATTTAATTTCATATCATATTGTGTCTAGTGCAACTATGGCAAACATAGCTATTTGGCAACAGATATACGTAAGACAGTACCGACCCAGACGGACTTTGAGAAGAAAATTGATCGAAACCGCGACTCGTAACGCGTTTGACGTTAAAAGTAACTAAGACATGTAATTTAATGTTATCATCAAGTCATAAATTTTTGTGTTTAAATATAACATTACGGTATAGAATAACAATTTTAGCTCCACCGTGGGTATTATATGTACCAATAAATTTTGTTAACGTAATGGAACCGTATTCTAGTACCCGCTGGATGCTTTAATACGCCGCTCATTATTGCCTCTTTAAAATAAATTACGTATGAGGATCTTCACAAACATTACTTTGTAAGAACGTTATGGAAAGGCTACTTTGTAGCTTTTAATTTAAAAAAAGTCTTCGTAATACTCTTTGATCGACTGATTCTACTATGAACTAAGTTTACTTGACGACAAGTTACTAGTGCAGCCACGCCCTTCTTGTTCTAGTGCTCATAAGTGCTACTACGTAGGACTCTTAAGAAGTTTTGAAAAATACAAAAAGTATTGTAGGTACTATTAATATTTATTTTACATCTTTTCAAAATATTCTTCATCATGCTCTATACAAATTTTCATTCGCCTAAACCGACTCTAAAAACACTTTTCTCCTGATCCGACAGGTCGGAAGTCGCTTCTTCGTAGGCAGCCACGGCTTCTTCGGCGCTTGAAAAAAACTAGCCTTTTATTTTTCTTTGACTCTTTAGAACAAAAAGAAATCACAAGGAGTTAAGTCAGGGCTGTAGGGTAAGTGACTTAGAGTTTCAGCATCGGGCGTTATCGTGATGCAGCATGATTCCCCGAAGCCCGGTCTTTGGTCTTCTTTCCCGCACAGCTTGAAAAGGTTTGGGTAATTCAATTGTAGTATGCCATTCAGAGTTGACTGACCTACAATTTTCCAGCATTGACGTCGACAAATGTTCGCTCCGCGAAAAAAACTAGCCACAATTTTTTGCCGACGTTGCGAGGACTTTGCAGGCGTTCTATTTTTAAATAAATTTGCTTTTTAGAAACATGTAACACGGGTGCGTTCCATTTTTATATTTTGAGCGTCTCTAAACTTATTAAGTGACCTACGTTGTAGTCACGTCATCCCGAGTCAAACTTCGGTTAAGACCAAAAATCACTTGTTGGAATTTTTTGTCAAGAAATCATCAGTACCAGCCCGAATTTTGACGGCTCCGTGGCGCAGTAGCTTAGCAGTGTGTTATAGCGATGAGGGCCGCGGGTTCGAATCCAGCACGGAACCATTATTTGTTTGGCCTACAAGTAATTGTTCCGAGTGTGGATGTTTGTCCTTGTGCAATTTATGTATGTAAATTGCCTCAACGATACAGGAGAAAATCCCAGTGTGAGGGTAATGTTTTATTTAAAAAAAAAACAAAACAGAAGTAAAAAATTCAGTGGTGTTAAAAAGCGATTTCTCTCCAATAGTGTCGAATTGACCTCCCATCAGACTATATGGGTGAGGGAATAGAGAGAGCTTCTCTACTGACGCACACACTCGTACACTATAACAACATATCCTGTCCTGCACAAATAGCTGCTGGTCTCCGTCGAGACTGGTCGCCGTGACCGAATCTCATCCTGGGTGATATTACCGCTGCTAATGGACACCTGCAACCAACTTTAACCCAAATGGTCGTAGATAAGACTAAGGACTAAGATGAAAGGCATTGCAGCTCTTTAAACTTTCAAACTGAAACAGAGCAGTGCAGCTAAAAGATTCGGCATTGCAATGGGAGAATAATTTTTCAAACATTGACTTAAAAACTCTCAAATTGCTAACCCATGGCATATGAAGAACTTCATTGTGTCACTAGATGAGGCTCTTTAAGTATTTATTAAAATTATAAGTTATTTATCTGCTTTGAAAATAAAATGTACCGATTCACTACAAATTAAAATATATTAACTTTTTCCACGCCTGTTATTCTACATCCTTTTCACCACACACTGAATATTAAACTCTTTCTGACTACGAAAGGACAAATCGACATATACGTCGAAATAAAAAGTAAACGTTTTTAAACACAGCCGTTCCGTTACAATTAAATTCAAATGAACGCGGGAATCCTACTTTTTTTTTTAATAAATACGTGTTCTTGGTAAATTTAAAACATTGCGAGAATTTTTTTAACTTCCCGCTAAGAAAATTGAAAATTTTCAAAAATAGGGAAGTTATTGGTATCAACCCGATTTTGACAAAAGAGTTTTCATCAGATCTTGACGTTTCGCGATCCCAGGAAGCTATTCTGACTAATCTCACGTGAACGTCCGTACGGATGTATGTATGTATGTATACGTGTAAATGTATGTATGTGTATGTATGTAGCTTTAGAACGTCTTGACCGATTGAGATTTTGAGCGGCGTTCTAAAGATCTCAATGTGGAATAGATTTGGTTATAATATAAACTGATTCGGACGAGTAGATTTTGAGAAATCTCAAAAATAAATATTTTGGAAAACTTTTTTTAGGAATAACTTTTAAACGGCTTTACTGATCGATTTCAAAATTCTTCTTCTAATCAGCTCTTAACCTCAAAAAATGACGTCGAATGCCGTTTGGAAAATAAAAATCGGTTCATTTGTTCATGAGATATCGGAGCAGTATTAAAGTTGCGTAAGTCTCGCCGCATGTATTTGGAGATTTGTCTGTTCAGTTGCCTGTACGCTGTCAAATCTGTTGACGATTGCAGCCTCATCTCCCGTCTAACAGCCATGAGATTAAGAGTGTGATCGGA
>DWHP01002132.1:0-14878 GCA_018247895.1 Parnassius honrathi | reverse complement strand
ATATACATACATATATATATGTATGTATGTATCGAGATGAAACGTCAGTAGTTTGGGTAATGCATTCAAATATGGGGAAAAAATACACGTTTCTAAAGATTTTAAAACCTTGAGTTTATACTCAGCGTATTTGTAAGGGTTTTGATTTTTTATTTTATTTTATGAAGAATCAATTTGTTTTGTTGTTAATATAATAAGTTACTTAGTTTTAGTTCGCTAACCTTCAGGCCAGTTGTCATAAACGTGTACCGCGATGTCGCCGGCTGAGTCCACGGGGCTGAAGATGAACTCTTTCGTTTTGCCAGACACCAGGATGAGCCGCAGGTTTATCTGTAAAAAATTAAAAAAAGTATTAAATTGTGTAAACACCATTTGTGTACGGTTCTTTGATCTTAGAAAAAAGTGACAAGAGGGCTAGTTCTTTATTCGCTAAAGGTTAAGTACAATCATTGAGGTTGAGGTAGGAAACAAATAATAAAGTAAAAAAAAAACTTGAATTTTACTTATATAATGTTGTCAAATTTATATTGCGACTTCACTTCATTGCATATTCTCTAAAAAAAATATTAATCCTTTATTAGTTTATATACACAGGAATAAATACGAGAGTAAATAGTAAATTGTAGGGCGCCGCGTCGCCTTGTTCATTATAAAAATAATAATTAACCGTCTTGTTATTATTTTTATAACGAACAAGGCGGGCGTCTACTTAACTAACCTACATAGTATTAAAATATACCCAATGACCCCGGGATGCTTTCTAATTTGACGATAAACGGGCTAATCATAAAAATCGACGCAAATTTAAGAAATCCTCTCTCTTCACTTAATGACAATAGAAAGAGACAGGTATAGAGATAACTAATGCTTAATTTGAGTAAGCGATAATCAATGATTATAAGTAATGCCGAAGTTGTTTTACCTTCCTTCTAGTGTTTTTTCTTAATTTAAAAATACAATTCTTTCTTGCCGCCTGCCTATTCATCAACATTGTAACTAGATGGCGGTACGTAGTAATCAAATTAGCTAATAGATGGCAGTACCATTATATTACAAAATACAATGCCCATTAAAATACAATTTGTTTACAATGTGAACGCGTTTTTAATTTACATAATATGTATTTAAAATATTAAAAAACTTGCAAGTTATCATGACAATGTCACATATATGAACGTTTGGAGAAACTAAAAGTAATGAAATGCCTATTTTTAGATGCTGCCCCAGTCAAGATTCAACTTTGGTTATTATCAGCTATGAGATATTACAATTTATTATACTACCATATATTATAAAACATTCAATATAATCTATTAAATTAAACTCATTTGTACATAATTTGAAAATAAATAAGAGGTTATTTTTTGTATTATATTAATTCTTTATTTGAAAGAAAAAGTTGTCGAGTAGTTAATTATTAATTAAATAATAAAAATATTCAATGCGACCCTGCCAGGATTCGAACCTGGAATCTTCTGATCCGTAGTCAGACGCGTTATCCGTTGCGCCACAGGGCCTTGTGTACAACGTATAAAATTTTATATAATATTCATGTTAAACTGTACATGTTTACTCTGATAATATAGAATAACAACAACATGTTTCACACAAGCGTTAACGTAGTAAATATAGGCATTTTCAAAAATCCGCTTTCAGTCATACATTAAGAGTAAGATTTAGTATTTTTAATAGATTTTTCAGTCAGCATTCAATTTGTCAAATATCAACAGGTGAGTTTCGACATTAGGAAGAAAGTTTTGTTATATTCCTCCTTAACACCCTAAATGCTGCTTTGTTTACCGTAACCGTACACTATTCACCAATTTTTGAAACATAATTAGTTTCAAAATTAATTCCAAAATAATATTTTGGACATCTATATTATATCGAGTGGTAGCCTCGGACCGGTAGACGAAGTGTAAGGCGTCCCCCCACAAGATGTAGTGACGACCTAGTAAGACATGCAGGAAGTCGATGGATGCAGGTGGCTCAGGACCGTGCTGTGTTGTATTTCTTGGGGGAGGCCTATGTGCAGCAGTGAATTTGTGAAGGGCTGTAATTATGATGATGATATTCTATTATCTTCAAAAATTTTTATCAGCCCGGAAACAATAGCTGGACATGAGATTGAGAGAGTAAAATAACCTATTTAAGAATTTAGTACTTCTAAAAGGTAAGAAAAAATGTGTAAGATAAAGCATAAAAGGTAGGTTTTACGTAGCTTAAAATTATTTTAACATGCGATGATAACATTGTTCACGATTTTAAACATTAATAAAGTTGAGATTAGCATGTTTAGCTTTTATACGGTAAAAATAGACTGCGTTGTTGTTCGTTCGTTTCGGCGCAGACGAGTGCTAAGGGACGCTTTGGCCTAGTGGCGGCCATTTTTAATTTTTCCGGCTATCCTGGGAGGCGTTCGCCATCGTTCATTGTACAAGCGAAAATTTTTGATTGCTTTATATTTTATCTGTGAAATATTAGATATTTCTTCTCGTAAATTAATAAAAAATAGATAATATCAAGTTATGAGACCAACTCTGACTCAATAAAATTATTTCCAAATTCAAAAACATGCTTCTGAACACGTGATACTCGTTTGTACTCGTTTCGTGCGTAGGACGTGAAGGTTAGTTTTTTTTTATAGAATAATAGTATCGAACGAGCACACAGTTCACCCGATGGGCCATTGACATCTACATTTGTCCTCGATTAAAAATCTAAATCGGAATCAAGAAGAAGGTCGAGCCGAATCATTCGTACTACACTACATTACCTACAATGGATGCAGCGTTGCTCTACTACGTATAAATAGTAAATACATTTAAGACTCGTTTCCGTAAATAAGCCCTTAATCTTTAAACGCATTAATACTCGACGCATCGAAAATTATTTTAATAAATAATATTGCTTTGTACATAAATACAAAGGTCAACAACACGCTGCCCACGGGCTGTCGATAGCAACAAATGCCCTGGAAACTTATCAGCGATCTGTGAACGTTTTAACAAACAACGTCACTTCCAGTTATTGTTTTTGTTATTTCCTGCGGTGGCAAAGCTCTTGTGGTTCCGTTTCAATTTTATTTGGCATGTAGGTTATCAACGGTCTTTCGGTTATTTATTTGCGCGCGTAGGCTTGACGTGCTAATTCCGATTATGAAATAATGCATTCCACTATTCGTGTTGCGAATAAATTTAGGATTTAAATGAAATAAGGAAAAGTATGTCGCTTATACTTAACCTACTATTTGTCTATTTAGAACAGAGATCAGGTTGTGAAGCGCGGCGTCCACTGGCCGAAATGAGTGGTTGAGGCGGAGCCAGTGGATGCAGGTGACTCCCAGACGATATCATGTGGCAATTTATACAGATTTGTGTTCAGCAGAAGACTGGGCTGTATTTATGAATAACGATATTGGATTTTTTCTACCTATAAAACATGAACACCGCAGAACGTATTCCTTCACCGTTAACACCTGTTATATAAATAAACATCGGAAACCGTAACACTAACTTGTAGAACCTACAAGTAATTATTTCTTGCGGGGTTCGAACTCGCGACCCTGCAGCATGGGTTTAGAATTATTTGACTTGTAGCTGTATGAACATATGTAACTTCGTTCTGATTTTGACGTTTGATGTTTAATTTCCTTATATTGTGTAAATATATCAGATTTTATTATAAACCTGATGTCAAATTTATATTTAATATCTTTTTTTATTTAAACCTGAGTAACCTCAGAAAGGAAGGATTGTAAGTCCATAAGCACCTGCTGCAAATAAAGATCGCTACAGATCTACAGATGCGTTACCACCCCTGAGGACTAAGGCAGAAGTGAAAGCAATGCTATTTGACGGCATCGGTATGAGAGAAGTAGTGGTACCTACTTAGGCCGTTACACAATCACCTAACTAATTTAACATTACAAAATAGCATCATAATGTAAAAATCGCGCAGTTGGGACGTGATTCCCTTTGGAGTTACATAACCGGTAATCACTTGTTGCATATAAGATATACTATAATGATCCACCCCGGCTTCACACCGGTGATTTTTTTTATAGAATTAGTGTGACAAATGAGCACACAGTTACCTGGTGATAAATGTATGTTGTGGCCAATAGACGTCTACATTTAACCTTGATTAAGAATCAACCAATAAACGTCTACATTTAACCTTGATTATGAATCAACCAATAGACGTCCACATTTAACCTTGATTAAGAATCAAAATGCAGATGCGTTGTCACCCCTGAGGACTAAGATGGAATGCCCCAATTCCAGTAAAACGGGTCTCTGGTTCTCTACACTCACCATACGAAACACAGCAGCATCAAGCTGCTATTTTACGATGGTATTCTGTGTGAGCGTGGTCTTTCACCGGTCGAGTCAACCCTTCCGTGCTACAACCGTAACATAGCTGCAGCGTGACTCTACCACGAATTCTAGAAATTTCTAAATCTCGACAACAGCGTTACCAACCGAGTACATCCATCCAGGTGACCCTAAAAGTCGTCAAGTCGCTTAGAGAAGAATTAGGAACACCTACGCACGTCGGAATTTTATTTATAAAGATACGAAGGCAAAGGCGGAGGCACTCGTTTACCCGATGAAATATTTATGCAATAAGGTCGGGAGTAGGCTTGGACATATTGTCAGAGTTGTGGAGTCTGTAGTCTTAATTAATAAAAAAGACATCTTCAAATTTTAAATTGATTACGCAAAGGTCAAGAAACCATGAAAAATAAAAATTATATCTCGGATTCAAAGCTAAATCTTTACAGGTCCCTAAAACAAAACGTCACAGTGAAAACTTTTTCAATATAGTGCGCCCACAAGCGCCACTCGATTTCGACATTTAGTATCGAATCTGTAAAGTTACGTTGTACGGCACAGGCGGCCACAGTCTTGTGAACCAGAAGTTGAAATACAAAGTCTCAAAAAGTAACCACAACCGACGATGCCGCATTGCAGCTCGCTTCTTGTTCGGAAGCCCTCGAAACTTCCGCTACGTTATAAATTATAATCGATTACTGCAGCAATACCGACTGTTGTGTAATCCATTCAAAACGAAACAACAAACAGATGAATGATAATAAACATAGCAATTATGTTTATAATACAATATCACTCACATATAATGTTCATTATCTAGTATGTGTAGTGTCATGCCCTTTTGCGACATTTTAATTACTATTTTCGAGTGATGTACGAGGAGTGTTCAAAAATAAGTGAAAATGAGGTACAAAACTGTTAGGAATTGGAAAAACTTATGTATAATACGCAAAAAAAAACTTTTTTTAAAAGAAATGGAAGTTATTTCTTTGCGGTTTGTTGGAGCGTATTGGACTAAAGTAGGAATAATTGAACTCCGCGCTGCGCATTAAGTATATATCCTTGAATAATTTACTACGGACCAAGTCCCTAAAGGTTTATAGGATACATTAGGGGTTAATGCTCCGGCGTATTCTACAGTTGCACATTGGTGATTGGTGGAAGAACATGTAGCAAAGACGAACTTTGCTGTACACGCCTTACGATTACAGTGACCAAAGAAGTGGAATAATGTAGTAGAAATGGAAAAGTCGGAAAAAATGTTTTAGCAGATCGTCGTGTCACGGTACGTTTTAATGCTAAAGAAACAGACATTTTCACTTGTGCATAACTTTTTTGCGTAGGTTAAGTACCCACAATGCTAACCGATACGCAGAAACAAATCAGACAGAATATTTCACGATGCTTTTTGGAACTGATGAAACGAAAATCGTGATAGATTTCCGTCGATTTATAAAAATTTCTGAAACGTGGTATCATCATTTCGCTCCTGGAACAAAGTCACAGTCTATTACTTGAAAAAGACCACTATCACCAACTCCTAAGTAATTCAGGGCGAGTCCTTACGACGGTAAGAGTCGGAGCTTTCTTTTCTGGAATAGTCAGGGGTAGTAATGATTGGATATCTTGTTCAGGGAGCTACAATTACGGGAATTTTGTTTGCAGAGCAAAAAAGTGCAACGAAATCAGCGAGAAACGGCAAAGTAAACCTGCAAAGATTGTTTTATTACTCCGAGATAACGCCCCAGCTCAAAAGTCCGCCGTTGCAATGGCTGCTATTCGAGATATTGGCTCTAAAATACTTGAGCATTCTTCATATTCACCAGACCTTACATCTAGTGATTTCTTTATATTTCCGAGATTGAAGAAGTATCTAGGGGAAAGAGCTTTATTTATGAAGCAGTACTGTAGGCTTCTCTGGGTGATATAATACGGATGCAAAAACGATATCCTCCTTATAACTAGAGTAAACGACATAGCCCAACAGATCAGTAAGCTAGAGTACAAATGGATCTGGAATAATATTCTTCGAAGAGCCGATAACCGATGGGGGAGTTCTGGAGTGGCTGTCAGTCAGCTGTAGGGTCCCCCAGCTAGATAGAGGGAATATCTGATAATATATGGAGTAAAACAATGGATGAAATTGGCTCGGTGTTTTGTAGCATAATTGGGGTATCCTCTGTTTTAGAGGGCTGTAATGATGAGATCCGATGTATACGATAACGTCTTGAACATATTATAACGTGAAGACAACTTCCACACATTGTCTTAAGTTATTGACTGCGAGATGTATATTACAAAGCCATAAGTGCATACGTGACGAATTAAATATAAGATTATAGAGCGTTTTCCTCCGGCTAATGCCTACTTCCCAAAAGGAATGCAGCCTACGGAAAAGACTAAATAATTAACCAACAAAGGACTTTTCCGTGAAACGCCTAATTTGATCAAATAAAGGACTAATTCCTGGAATGCCATATTCGATAAAGGACCAATTCCTACTAAGACACATTCGTAAAAGGTCCAACTCATGTAACGCTTAACCTGTTTAATCTCGCAATCGCGGATTAGACATTGGTCGACTAAATCGTTTGGATTTGATTGGACCCGAAAATCATCAATTTGTGCTTTTGGACAAATGTTGGCTTTGGCTGTGATTCGACATTTAAGCCATGTGGCCGTTGTTTAATAAAATATACCTTTTTTAATGAAATAAAAGTGAAAAACGAATTTACGGTCCACGAGATTGTAAGCGGCTACTGCAATACATGACACCTGCAGCCAAACTCTGCAGCAAAGCTACAGATGTCACTTCTAAGGGCTAAGATGTAATGCTTTGTAGACTTTAGTTATGCTGCCTCTGTATGCTCTTCGGATTGGAATTCAGTAGTGCACTGCTTTATAGCGGTAGACAAAGATTTCTACTCCTTATTGTGCCACCAGCAGTGTACAATCTCCTGTTGAGGTTGTCACAAAAGGCAAATAAGGTAAATTCTTCTTCGTCTTTGTTATTTACTCACGACGTCTTTGCTGATGGATTATCACGTTCACGAATACAACATTCATTTAATTCATTAAATATAAATTATACCATAGATATATCTAACGTCAGTTTATACTATTTGGATTATTGTACCTACCGCCTAAGTTTTACTCCTTATTATCGGTTTTTTTGTCGATTTTGTGGTGTACAAAAAAGTATATACATAATAATTATAATAATAACTTCTCCAAAAAGTATTTCTCATAACAAAAAATACACAATGACTGATTTTATTATAGTATGGGAGAGTAATATGGTCACTTTCTTATAACTCAAAAACTCCAGCCTTGTTTGCATAGCTGGCTTTGTGGTACGATAGCTCTTCATCGGTCAATCAAACAAAGGTTCAAAAGCGCGTTCTGCTTTATCGACGCCATTTTGACAGTTAACATTATAGTAAATATTTTAGTCGATTTTAGTATGGTGTAGTGCGGTGAGTTTTTATTAATTTGATTTCTTTGATTGAGCACCCATGGCACAAGAAAACGATTCTTTGAAACCTATCTCCTCCGTAACCCGTAGGCCAATTTATATAACTTTTTCGGCAATATTTGTAGGTTCTACGAAGACAAGGTTTGTAAATAATAAAAATCTGAATTTGTCTAAAGGATATTAAAAAATAACCAAAAACTAAATTGTCTATGGGAAAATACTTTGAAAAGGTCATTTACCTTTGCATCTGTATCGGCCCTAGTTATTGCCAAAGCTCGTTTGTTTTTTTTCTTAATATATTAGATATAGTATACGACTTTGTATTTTTGTCTCTGTCTTCCTTCTAGCTTTGGTTTTATAGGTCGGCAAAGCTTAAGGTGACCATATAACCCTCACGTACCTTATTAATATAAATAAAAACTTCACTAATAAACATAAAAAACATAGCAAACTTCGAATTATCGCAGGTTTACACAAGAACGAGCGTAACCCATTTCAAAATTAATTTAAAGCAAGGAAGTTCGTCGAGTATCAACAGGGCAACTCCTGAAACTTGGGCAAACGGCCCCGAGGTGTGCTTTTGAACATAATAGTTTTAAAAAGACAGCTACGAGAGTACGTCGGTGCTCCCCAGCTTCTTAGACAACGAGATCGTTTATTTGGGAACTAGTTCCGAAACTCTTAAAAGTTTTAAGTTAATTTGTCCCTGTGCATATTATATTAAAGTTTCTTAGATGTTTCTTCAGTTGTAAAGGCGCTTCATAAAAGAGAAGTATGGGGGAAAAAACGTGATACGTGCGTAGGAAAAATTATAAAAGAGAACAAACTAAACTAATATTAAGAGGACAAAATAAAAAAGAGAAAATTTGATAGAACTCATAAGAAATTACATTTTTGAAAGGATTTTCAATCAGAATTTACAACGAACAGTTTCATTGATGCCGGCGGCGACCAAATCGAGCTCCGAGCAACTACTTGCCTTAAAACCCTCTCAGAAATGAGAGGAGGTCTGTGCACCCAGCATTGGAACGTATATTTATTTATTAATTAGGTTCTTCAACAGTTATAACTTATAACACATTACATTTGTATAAAAAAACACAAGTTCCAACATTTCTTAAACTAAGTGCATAACTACCTAAAGAGGAACATATCATGCGTTTAATAATAATAAGTTACTTACATGTAAAAGAAAAATCATAAAACCTATTTTAAGTTATTTTTTTTAACAAATTACAGAAGATATTTTTTGTGATAAAGTTCATGACCTGCTTACGAAAATGTTTTAAAGAATCTAAATTAAGATCTACCGATGTACTGCATTCATGTAAAGTCTACTCAATCTAGGAACAGGAGAGAAACGACCAAGTTTAGTCACACGCATAGGTGCGTTCAAAGTCTGAACAGTCTTTCTCGAAAGGCGAGAAGGTGTTCTGAAGGAAAAGGAATTTAGCAAAGGAGGACAGTGTATCTTACTACGGAACCTTGCTTCAAGTGGCAGTAACCCGAAAACGAGAAGCCTACTTTTATTCGTTTTAAGCGATCGCGCTTTACCTGTTGAGAACGCTATGTGCTATAGAAACTTTATGTCAAATGTGTTGGGAAAAGGGACTTCCAAACAACACTGCAGTATTCCATAACGCTACGCACAAAACTATTATAAAGAGTCATCTTGGTCTTAACGGTCTTGAAAACTATATTTCACGTTATAGTTATAGGATGTAATTTCACTTTTTTTCAAACAGGCCCTGTTTACGTAGCTGCACTACGTTACATCCGTATTACGTCTGGATACGGCAATCGGCTCCGCGGTTAAGTCACGAGCTCTCCGAACATCAACATAATCTATCTAATGAAAAAAATCTAATGCTTACTATGTAACATACGGATTGTTAAGTGTCGAGAACCGGAGACCGCAAAAGTGGTCAACCTTTTCAATCTTCGGGTGTGACATCGCATTTCAATTTTAGTTCTTAGTCGAGGATAGACGTGTCTATTGGCCGCAGCGTTCACCATTAACACTTACAGCTACACTTCAGCTGGGTTACTTGCCGTGTGTACTTCTTACTTCCGAGTGGTTTCCGAGTTATCCTTAATAATGTACATTTATTTCTTCTACACAGACTTCGACTACATTGATGATCTTCTCATTTTATTTATATTGATTTATATTTTGCTACATGTTTCTACGATTTTTCCTTAGTGCACAATAAAGAGTATTTTATTGTATTGTATAGTATTTTCCTACATACAGTCTATCCAATGGTATACCTATTGATTGTTTGTAACCCTCACTAGAAAAGGTTACAACAGATAGCAAGTACACGTTTTCTTTCCTTCCGATACAAATTATTCAAATCAATTCGGAAACTCAATTTGCCTAAGGCGATTACTTACCTACCTAACGTTGCGGCTCGATTAGTCCGACCGTCGAACGCTTGAATTACAAATTCATTAAATTTTTGAACCGAGTGAAAAATTCTCAACTTCACCGCTTCACTAAAGTCGACGAAGGACGCCAAACGGTTCAATGAATAAGAGAAAATCAACCTTAAGAACAATTCGTCACGATTTCGACTAAGTAAAGCACGACTATTAGAGTACTTGTTTGCTATGATACAAGTTTTGGGTTCCACTTCCATACAACAACTTTATTTGTGCATTACATAATTACAGTCTATCAAAAACTACTTCAGAATAAATGAATTTAAACGAGAATTTCTTAAAAAAGAAAACCCCTTTCTTATTACTACTTTTACTATCTACATTTCTGGAGCTGTTTCTAATACTTTTTACACATTTTGTAAATGAAATTAATCATCCAATAAAGATATATAAACACTACCATAAAATTTTAAATCACCACAGAAGTATACGTACGTGCATCTTATTTACACACGGTTTGTGCATGTTTACTTCATTCAAAACGTATCCGAAATTCTAATTGCAGATGAAGCAACTTTACACTGAAAATAAATTCATACCCCGTTGTTATAAAGATGAGAATCGATTGCGAAAAACTTTGTGAAACCGCAGACGTAAAGGCAAATTAAATTTAGCTTATTACGACAAGAGCTGTGCTTTATCACACGTCCTTGTGAGGACAAAATGAAATTAATACAGACGGTATAATTAGTAAGATGTTCATGAATTTTTTTTAACCTTAATAGAGAGAAAGGAAACTGGGGCAAAAATAATGATTAGTAATGATGCATCTCGTCTTATTGACCAATGCGGCGTCGTATGACCACCGCGACAGTATCACCACAACACTGGCTTATTTTTTGGCAGGGTAGGATTTAGCAACAACCAGGAAGAATATTGAACTTGCTCGAATTTTGAAAAAAAAAACAACTGAAACTTAAGCAGGAAACATTTAAGTCAAATAATACTTGTTACAAAAACTGTATAATATTTGTGAGTAAAAAATAGTGCGCAATTAGTACGTACGTCGCATTTGTGGTCGTTTCCTACCACGCCGACTACTATAGGAATACTATAGGAAGTTATCAATTTGGCAAAACCGATACAGTTGACCCGCAGTACCGACGAACGTTTTGTAAGACAACAGTGTCGGACTATCGAATTTGTCGGACTATAGAGTACTGCCACAGATTACATATCAAATATAAAAAATGTCATGTGATGCACAATGAATACTTAAACAGTAAATAATGAATGTCAGCTAAACAATACTACCATAGCCACATTTGAATTGACACAATACGCGTTAAGCCTGATTAGTGGTGGCGCGAACTAATTGCAACCCGTTTGTTCATGTATTCTTGAAGGACACCTCACCCGTGGCATATTCATGGTGCCACTCGAATTTACCTACAAGTTAAAGACATGTCCGATTACAAGGGGGGACGGATTAGCCAGGGGCCGGATTACTGGGGGTCCACTGTAGATGGTTATTTATTTGTTCATTGCATCTTTAAACATTACAAAAATTGATACTACACAATTACGAGAATATTAAAAACTTCACATTTTTAAAGTTTCTGCCTGACAAACAGGAATTGCTTCGCAACTGCAGCTTTTTTTAGTTATATATAGTGGGGCATATGTTCAGCAAAGGAGTTTGATAAACTGTGATGATGATGATTTCATTTAAATGTGCTAATGATGTTCAGTAGTAAATTTTGATTGGCTGTAGTATCCCTATAGTTTATCCCGTATCCCCGTTTGACATAACGAGTAGACATATATCTCGCCTTCCGTAGCATGGGGCGAAAGGAAAGAGAAAAAATTATCCCTTTTTGACATTTGAAAGGGACAATGTTATCCTCTTTCGTGGACGTGGGTTTAAGATTATCTTCAAACAATTTTTATAAAAAAAAGATGCCTCGAGCCTATTGCAACTACATTTTCGTATCAGAAATTAAAAAACAAGAAAGAAAATCACATCGGCGATCGATACGTGATCAGAGTACTTAATCTAGTGGGATTTCTCGACAGCGAATTTCTACGCCGATTTCGAATGCTTAAACACTATGTTTTGTATTTGTGTAAAGAAGTCTATTAGGCTTTAAAGCTTATTAAATCTGTGGATAGACTACCAGTGCATATTAAAGTAAGCATCTATTGCAACCACCTTGTGCAAAAACATCGTATATTTGCAATCAATACATATGGCTAACTTATCTTAATGCTTTTTTCTAGGTAGGTAGTTTAGATCTTTCAGTCTCTTGGCAGATGGTAGTTACCAGAGAGGTACGAGTCAAGATCATGGCATGGCTGTTGTTTAAACAACAAATAATCAGCAAATACTTGACCTAAGTTATTTGGGCCATCATTAGAATGTGAGGAACAATATACTTTAGCCCCTTGTGTAGGTAAATACAAGTTTCAGTGCTTCTACTTCCTTCATTTTATTTTTGACTAATACTGAAGTGAATATCATTTCCGGGCATATAACAAGCAAGGCTAAATGTAGCTAGGGGATACCTAGCAGAGCATGGTCTGCCAGATATTCTTAAGGCTATTGACTACACCCATGTTGATATATTTCACCTACCATCCCAGACTGGGATTTAGTACAAGAAAAGGGCGGTCTACAATTCTAATCTAAATTGTTCAACTGGTTATAGTTTTTAAAAAACCTAAAACCTAATAATCAAGTTTTTTTCTAAATAAAGATTAATAATAATGTTTGACCAATTCGCGCCACTAAAGCTTAAGCAAGTAAAAGAGCGTACATATCCATGGATTACCTTTACTATTCGAGAAATGATAAAACTGCGGAATAAAGCACATAATCGTTTTCGCTTAACTAGATTAGAGAAACATATAAGTTATTACAAAGAACTTAAGCATGCTGTAAACTCAGCGTTATACCGCGAAAAACAGGCCTATTTTAATCAACAAATAAACCGCAATTTAACTAATTCTAAAGCTCTTTGGATCAATCTTAAACGGACAATAAACATATCAGAAAAATCTAGAGACTATGTAATTCCTGACCAACTCAACGATCCGGATTTGATTAATTCTCACTTTTGCAATATACCTGGAAATGATTCAGCACCCGATTCGGAACATGTTTTCTTTGGCTCCCATCGATTTTGCTCTTCAACATTTAAGTTAAGTGTTACGGACGAAAACACAATAGCCAAAATAATTAATTCACTTAAATCAAACGCTTTGGGCGCTGACGGCATATGCCTGGATATGGTTGTTTTAACACTTCCTTACACGCTAAAAGTAATCACCGCGATAGTTAACAGATCGATAACCACGTCTTATTTCCCTGACGTCTGGAAAACCGCTTTGGTTACACCAATTCCAAAAACCAATAGCATTGTAAATTTCAAAGACCTGCGCCCTATCAGCATCCTACCCTGCTTGTCAAAAATACTGGAAAGAGTAGTATGTACACAGCTTGAAGCGTACTTGGAGAGTAATCACATACTACCAAAACTGCAGTCTGGTTTTAGAAAGCATCACAGCACGACAACAGCACTATTAGACGTAGTGGACAATATTTTAGCATCTCAAGATATAGGTGAAGGAACAATCATGACACTACTTGATTTCTCACGAGCTTTCGAGTCTCTTAACATCGAATTATTACTGTCCAAGCTTTCCTATTATGGTTTCGATCCAACCGCAATCAAGTGGTTCTCCAGTTATCTAAATGATCGCATGCAGTTGGTTAAAATAATTAAAAAAGATGGTACACATGCTCTATCAAGTCCTTGTCCTGTAACGAGAGGAGTTCCACAAGGATCCATACTAGGCCCTCTTTTATTCATACTGTATATAGCAGATATTAGTACAGCCATTCAGAACTGTAAATATCATATGTATGCAGACGATTTGCAGGTATATCTTTCCTTTGTACCAAGTCAAACTAACTGGGCTGTTAATAACTTAAATAGAGATCTAACGAAAATCGCCCAGTGGTCAGAAGCCAACACTCTTGTACTCAATCCAGCAAAATCAAAATACATAGTATTGGGATCAAAGCGACAGATAAATCGAATAGTTGCAAATAATCCTGATCTGTGTGTCCTCGGGGAGAAGATAAATCGTGTGACTGAAGCTAAGAATTTGGGATTGCTTATGGATGACGCGCTTCGCTTTGAGAGACACGTGATCGAGATCGCACGTAATTGCTTTTACAGACTAAAAGTATTATACCGAATACGTGACTTTTTGAGTGAAGACCTGCGCATTAAGCTTTGTAACTCCCTTGTACTCTCCAGGCTAAACTATGCTGATACGGTATATGGACCAAGACTACTTTCGAAAACTGACCGAATAATTCAGAGGATCCAAAATGCTTGTGCCAGGTATATACACCACATTCCCCCACGAACGCACGTCAGTCCCTATTTAAATAAATCAAAGTTATTAAGAATGTCCCAATTAAGAGCACTACATTTAGCAACACTAATGTTCGGTGTCTTTCAAAACAAAAAGCCCGGGTATCTATTAGAAAAACTAAAATGGCGCAAGGACGGCAATTTTAAGGACATTCGAACAAAATCAAACGTCCTTTCAATGCCAAAACACACAACGGCAGCATTCCGTGGTAGTTTCCGATATGCAGCTACTAAAT
>DWHP01002131.1:0-14879 GCA_018247895.1 Parnassius honrathi | reverse complement strand
ATATAAGCTTTAATTCTTCATATATAGATAGATAGTATATGAAGAATTAAAGCTTCAACTAAGTTATTAATTTTAGTGTATAATAAAAACTTATTTGTATTTAAGTTCTGCTGGATCGAGACTATTTAATTTTTTTTATTCTAAAATACTTGACAAACATAATATTTTACAACATTTGACCCTGGATTCCTTATAAAAAGCTTGTAAAAGGGAGGTAACTGGAGCTAGAAGAATCTTTACTTATTAGTTTGATGCTGCAGAAGATGCAATGCTTGATCCAGATAACAGAAATACTTATTAACTTCCAACTAGGTAGTTATTGTTATGGGTTTGATTTGCAAAGTAATACCTATATGAGAATCCAAATACCTATATCGTCATCATCATCATCATTACAGCCCTTCACAAGTCCACTGCTGAACATAGACCTTCCCCAGGTAATGCCACAAAGAACGGTCCTGAGCCACCTGCATCCAACGACTTCCTGCATGTCTTTCCTATATAGCCAGGCCGTCATTCCATCTGCGAGGCAGGGCTGCCACTCGAGAACCTTTTTCCTCGTCGGTTATCGGTTCTTTGAGCTATATGGCTGGCCCATTGCTAATTCAGCACCACTTAAGCACTATGCTCAATGACATTAAAAAAATATTCCATTTAATTTTTTTTTGCTGGAAATTTGTTATGTGGACTTGCCATTACTAATATTCATTGCCTGTTGCATCCAATTTTTTTATAAGCCTATAAAAAGTCTACAGTGTGATACAGGCTTTTCCCATTAAAAGACTTGCTGCCGTCTCTGGGTGCTTACAATTTTATTAGGTACCTTTTGCCTTAAACACTACACCCATCTGAAAATCATAAAGTCTGCCTGCCAAAAATACCCCTGTCTATCGGAGGCTATTTGGGTAATCTTTTCAAATTGCTTTTGTCTTTTATTCCAGACCATAAAACGAGTTCGGGAGACACTGTGCCCAACGAATGGTGAAAGTTCATCGCAAGTAACCACAGCGACCTCGAGCACTACAGAACCGAAACCCGCTGCGTCTGACATCTCTCATCTGATCAAGAGGAAGAGGAAGGCCAGCGACAGCGAAGCTGACCCAGCCCCGAAACGGGTCAATACGTGAATTGTGAAGTGATTTTTAATTTGAACTCTATAACCCGAAAACGGTGGATTTTAAACAGTGTATATGACCACGACAGCAGTAACTGTTGACTATCTTAAGATGATCTTATGAATATTGTTAAACAGCCCTACTCATACAGTAAAAAATTAGGCATGTTTTTAATTTCCGTCATTTTTCGGGCATTGTACACACGTAAGTTGTTTTTTTATAATATAAGAATTTCTCACTTTGAATATCAGATGTCAACGTAGAGCAACACGGGCCACCGGCGAACCGGAGGGGAGTAATCATACCCAGGCGTTCTCCTCTGTTAAAGTGGGTTCAAAGTCCATGTGGTCCTATGCGTACAATAAGACTACTTGCAGCGGCACTGCCCACTACACTAAGTCTAGTTGCGCAGCTCAATCGGCATCTTTCAAAATACCGCATTGTTCAGTTCTTTGCTGCAAAAAGAGACCTGTTACGTCAAATATACAAAAAGATGGTGTTACCTTCCATATGTAAGTAATTCTTAAATGACATTATTACTATTTACTTATTTTTAATCTTAAAAATAATAATAACAGTTGTGTTGTTTCGGATTAGTTTACCAATGGAGGCGTCTCACCCTCATAGAATATGCGGTTTAGTCGAGCGACTGATTTGAGTCAGTATCACCAAGCGATAGTTTTGATATACGGGTTTCTAAATAGTTATCAACAAAAATGGTCAATACAGCTATGTCTCTTGTTCATATAATAATTTTTGAGATTGATTTCTGATTTATTTAATATTTTTATAAGCTTAAAATAAAATTATAATAGGTGTGAAATTTAACCATATTATTTTTTTACTTATTTATTGCGGGTTTCCTTTCAGAGGTTAAGCAATATAAGGAAGTACTTTTCTAATAACAGTGTCATGCTCAGATCATTTCCAGACCTGTGACTTCCAAGTGTTGGCGAACAATAGACGGTGGTTGGTCTAGAGCACCAACTCTAATACCACACTGTTTTTGTTCTGTAAGCTTTTTTTTATATCATGGAGAAGTCAAACTAGCGTACAGTCATCCTGATGGTAAGTAAATTGGTCCATGGACAATAACGAATATTGAAAATACCAACAAGCTGCACTACAAATTGCAAATGCGTCACCAACCTTGAGGACTAAGATATTATGTCTCATGCCACCCGTAAAATTTTAATATTTACTATGGTTGTCATGGTTGTGAAATGAAGCTCAGATTTCTTCACTTTAAAAAATTTACAATGGTATCTAATTTTCCAGAGCCATGAATTATCATTTACTCTACCAGATGTCAGATGATGATCATCTTACAATGCTATCAGTGTCACTCTCACTACTCGTGGCTTGTTGACATAATAAATAATTATATATTAATACAAACAGAAAAACACAACCAAGAAAATGACCTGATGATTACGCTATTGACAAAGTCGATTTTAATGATAATTTGAGTCATTAGATTGAAGCGCTAACTTTTTCATTATATTATAAATCGATGAAAAAGTTTAATATTTTTTATTAAAAGAATTCCTTTTGTGACAAAGGATTAGACAATGTTTAAGTGACGTTAGTAAACTTACACTATCTTTCACCAAATCGTGCCAAGAGCCTTACAAAGGTTTATCGGCAAAGACTTGTTTTCTTCTATCAGTTACTTGCAACTTGTCAATGTAGATGCGTGTCACTTCATTACACTGTACAAAAACAGAATGTATATCTATGTGTGTACGAAATTAGAGAAATTAATTAGTTAGTGATTAGTGTATTGTTTTAATTGTTATGTGTGAGTTTTGTAGTGACAGACAATTACTTTTGCGTGGGAGTCTGAGAAAATGTAGCGCAGATCCCCCCCAAAACAGACATTACAATATCGGAACATAACACTATGGTTACTTACCTTTCTGTACGCTGGTAGCGCATGTTGCTCTATGGATGTCAAGGTGAACGTCAAATAATTGTTAAAGTATAATTAATTTTAGGCGTATATATTTAAAGTGTGGTCTATGCAGAGAAGAACCAGTGAAAAAAATGTGGTCATATTTAGTAAAAAGTCTAAGCTGTTAACTGAAAGGCTAATTAATCTAGTTGGTTGCGACATATACATAAAAATTAAATGTAATTAAGTTAGTATTATAATTTATATTATTGTGCCTGGCAATCATTAGTACAGAAAGAATTTTATTTTATGGTTACTGTTATAGAAATATGTAATTATTAATAAGTTTCAGTTTAGTTACTGGTTGATGAAAATAAATTTGAATCTCCCAAACGTAAAGGAAGTTTTAACATGCTATCAAATATAATATAATCACTATTTTAAATAACAACCTTGCATATTATATCTGACGGGAACAAGCCTCTTATATTTTAAAGGTAGCAGCAGGTTTTAATTTATGGAAATACACCAGCCTGCTGCAATTTTTATAACAGAAATAATTATTGTCGCATTATCACGAATCACCATAACTCGTTTGAGTTAACAGCGTATCTAAGTAAAAAGGTTACAGAATGTTTGGTCAACCTTGACTAAGATGGAGTGCTTTATGATCTGTAATTAAAATAGTTCTTTATATTCTTCCATTGGAACCTCACAACATAAGTGCGCTGCCAACTTATTGCTAGGTGCTAAGCTTACGCTTCGTTTGTTGTTGGTTGTGGGAAGACAACTACATGTGCTGTGAGCCATTTACCACACTTAGAATAAAAAAAGGAAATGTCCGTAGTAATCAGCCTTGAGAAAGAACATGGAATAACCTAATTATGGAGTATAATATGAATTGTACTTACGAAGCATCAATTATTTATCATTTCGTTGCCGTGGTTGTAAGTATTAATACGTGTTTTTGTCCAGCTATATTTATAAAATGCCCAAATCAATCATACTTACGTTTTTTACCATGGCGGATATGCTTACTTTCTATTTTTTGTTAAAAAGTCTATAGTTCTGAAAATATTAACCTGAAGTGAATTTATCATTACACAAACACAGTGTTTTTGAGTTGAAATCTTAGCCCTCAGTCAGAGCCAACATTTATACGAAGCTTATTGTCCTCGTCATTCTAACACTCCAGGTTTACATAATATGGGTATTATACGGTATTATACAGGACTTCCCGGAACATGTCCCTACTACAACTTTAATATCTTGTGCGCTATAGATAGGTTACGTAGATACGAAAGATGTCGCCGTGGCTGAAAATCGGTGTGGTGACGCTATCTACCTACAATTTCAAGTTAGCAAAATGGAGAGTTATATGGTTAATATCAAATAATAATTCACTCACAATTTGATTATTATTTATAACAGGAGGCCGATATATTTAATTTAAATCTTATTTAATAAAACGTTGCATTTGGCGTGCAAGTTTTATACGCCAAAATGGCATTAAAATATAATAAAAATAAAATAAGTAGGGATAGAAATTTTTTAGTAGATTTATGTAAAGTGTTGATTTTTGCTTGTGCGTCAAAGGAATTTTGGGACTCGATTGTTATGTTGTGCCGCTTTAATTGTATTTGTTTCAACTTATGTTTTATTTTTTAATGGTTTACTATTCCTTTGCCGCCACAAGTAGCTGACTGAATTAGTTATAAGCCGCGCGTTTTGAATTAATTTTAAGTAACAAGCTATTTACGATCTAAGTTTCGATACTTTGTAATGATTTATATTGTGACAACTTAAATGTAATTTCTTTTCTTAGTACGGTCTGTAAGTACAATATGATTCAAACTCCGAACGTCACTTCAGTATCTGAATATTTTATATTATGCTAAAATAAGGCTTAAGGTTGCACTCAATGAGTATAATATAATTATTACGTTCTAATTGCACTAAATAGAGTTCAAAAAACGTCTGTATCTGAAATGTAGCCTTTTGTCGGATAGATTTTTTACATAACTATGCCCAATTGAAATATTGTTTATCGATATTGTTTAATTAGTTTTAATCATATTGTAAGTAGTATAAAGTGTTTTCAAATTACACCAGATTTTCAATAATTCTGTGACTTATTTCATCATAATCATCATTGAAGCCCTTCATGAGTCTACTACTGAACATAAGGACTATATGTCAGAAGTTTTAATGGGGCCCTCATATATCTAAATTAGCAGGCAGACTTAGTTCTGCAGCATATGCTGTAAGAAACATTAGAAGTCTAACCAATCTTGAGACCGAAATGTCTTGTGGAATCTTACTATGGGTTAATGCGACTGATAGTAAAGTCATATTTGTTTTGCAAAGAGGGCAATTTATAACTTAAATTGTAAAGAGTCACTTAGAGCAAAGTTTAAGGAAATAAAGATATTAACTTGGTATGGCAATATATTTATGAAAATGTAATGTATATGTACATAAAAACATAAATAGCTTTCATAAGAATCAAGATGTTCATACTTTAAAGACTAGGAATAAACATAATAAGCTTGTAATACCAGTTACTAGACTCCACAGAATTAGTAATTCATTTATAGGGCAATGTACACCCTTTTACAACAAAATCTTAGAAAATGTACAAAAGAGTTATTATAATATAAATGAATACATAAATGAAAGTAGCTCCTGGGAATGAGATGATCGCCACCATGCTGGTTCTATAAAAATTCATACAAAATAAATCTATTGTAAATTGAAATATGTTTAAAAAAAAGTCCCGCTGGGTTTCTTGCTCGTTCTTCCCAGGACAGAGGTTTTTTTGCTATCCATTGGTAAATAAAAAAATGACTCAAAAATATTATCCAATAATCTATATTTAATAAAAATTATTCATTTCATTTCGGCAGTCGACTTATGAATCCTCAAGGAATGCCACAAAGCACGGTCCAGAACCACCTGCGTTTATCGACTTCCAGCTTCTCTTACCAGGTCGTCACTTCATCTAGTTGGGGTCGCCTTACACGTAATTGGAAATACATACCCTAAATTTTTCGCCATACACCTACGCCCTATCACACAGTATAGCCACGTTGCACCTACATTATGGTTGTAGCACGAATGGGTCGGCTCGACCGGAAAAGAATCACACAATACCAATAATGCTGCTGTGTTTCGTATATCGAGACAATAACAAGAGACCCTTTTCACCAGCAACGGGGCATTCCATCTTTGTCCTCAGGGGTAACAACGCATCTGCATTTGTAATCTTAATCGAGGACAGTTGTAATGTTTATGGGCCATGGCATCCACTTACCATCGGGTGGATTGTGTTTTGAATTGTCACCCTTATTTTAAAATAAAAATCTATTTTCCATGCATGCATGCAATCGTAGACCGACGGGTCTCTGGCAACCCAACCCATTGATGGTGGAAAGTTCTTAAAAAACACAACTTCTATTTCACAGATTAATTATGGAGTTTGGACAATCGTGTCGTATATTTGGTTTCTAGGTGGTGGTTTACTTTTCCACCTAAGAGTCCGGCCGTGTAAGTACCGAAATCTTACATATTTTTTGCTGCCAAGCAGCAGCCGGAACAGCAATGCAGGCATTGCTGTTCCGGTCTGAAGGATGCAAAGAGCCATCATAATTTTATAGCAAAGCAAAGGTTACAGAAGGAGTGTCACCCTTGAGGATTAAGTGACCACGAGTTGCAGTAGCGATTTACCCACTATCAGGTGGACTATACGATTGTTTGTCACTTCCGTTTATACAAAAAAAAATCACCGTAACGTTATTGCGTAAACAATTCGGCACTTCGTAGCACCGACAGTAAATCTGGCGCCACTGACATACACAAGACAAAGAGTTAGATTGTACCGCATAGTTCTTCAGTAGAGTTTGCCGAAGGGTATGTAGGTATATGGTCTAAGGTAACAAGGTAAGGTTGATTGCCTGGATCTAGTGGTCATGAATGCAGTTGCTGATCGTGAGATTCCGGGTTCAAACTCGGGTCGATCCAAAGTCATTTATTGCTTTTTTCTGTCGAGGAATTCTCATTAGCAACCCGAAGTCAGGAAGTTGGCGGTTTTTCACCTCCGTACCTTGGAATGGACGTAACGCTTTGGTCCTGGTCTTAACCTCTCTCCGGTTGTGTCGCGTAACCGTCCTATCGGATATGAGAGTGAGAGAATAGAGTGTGCAACTGTCCTTGCGCGTATGCTCTGGCACTATAATCCTGTTCTGCGCAGATGGCTAGTCTACGTTGAAACTGGTTGCTTTGACCGAAATTAGGTCTAGAGGTCTAAATCTAAGGTACTTACTATTTTCAAAAATGTGTTTTTTCTTAAGGTTGGATGTCGTTCGATAATGTATATAGTCTTTATTGTCAAGACTGTGTGCGAGACGATTCATAATGAGTATTAAAAATAGCACATCAACGCGGCTAAGAAATGAAATCGGTCTCAAACTCACATGCAGCATTGTCGGTTTTCTAGAAGAAAAAGACTTCCGTAATTCTGCTCCATGACTTCGATGCAGCGCCTCCATCGAATACGGCATTAAACAGTTACTGGAGGACATTCATCATAGTATATATTCAGTAATAGGCGAAAGAGGGAAATGAAACAGGAACAGATGCATCTCTCTTATAACAACTCAAAATAATACACTATAAAGTGCGGTTGTCTACTCGCCCGCCTAGCATCTCATCCAATTATCTAGTTTCACCTGTAGCGATAGGAAAATATCTTTGCCCACTCTTTTTTTATACACCACAGTAATGTCAATTTATGAGCATCTATACTTATATCTTACTAGCAGCGCTCTGAAGTTTAACCCGCAGCTTACTCTAGGCTACAATCGATAATTTCTTGACAGAAAAACTATATAAATAATTTTGGCCCGACCCGGGATTCAAACCTATAATTTTTATACATCATGTTCTGTGAAAATTTCAATCGGTTACCTATAACTATTCAAGAGATACAGTTAGGACGGATAGAAGACGTAGGTTTAGTAATAAGGTCCCGTTAGTTTATTCTTATTATTTTAGTTTAGTTTAGCTCTTATTATATAATATAATATTATGTTATATATTGTTTTCTTAATAACTGCGTATAAACCTTTTTCCTACCAAAAAAACATCAGTGGGTGCAAGCAATACTGCGGCGCCGTAATATTACGTGTAAAAATGTATGGTCGTATCGTGTTAATTAGGTAAAATTTGACTAGTCATCGATACGATGCGTTTTGTTGAAACAGTCAATGTTTACGTTTCGTAATACATCCAATAGCGAAAATATTGATAACAGGTTTACATAATCTTTATCGTTTATAAAAACACGTACTACATTATTCTTTGGTTCTTTAGTATAGTATCTACATTGAAACTGAGTAAACGTAAAATGGTGAAGGCGCGTAAATACGTCGTTAAAAAGTATTTTGAAGGAGTTCCGAAACGCGATGATTACGAAATTATAGAATACGAATTGCCTAATTTGCAAAACGGCGAGATTCTTACAAAAACTGAGTGGATTAGCGTAGACCCTTACCAAAGAGCTTATAATAGCTTTAATAAAATACCATACGATCAGTTCGCTTTTCAAGTTGCTGTTGTTGAAGACTCCAAAAACCCATCCTACCCTACAGGAACACGAATTATCACACACAAAGGATGGTGCGACTACGCCATTTTAAATCCAAATGAACCACAGAAACCGCCTAATGTGATTTATAAATTACCCAATCTAAAGGACTTATCGCCGTCGTTGGGTATAGGAGCCGTCGGCATGCCTGGAGCGACTGCGTATTTTGGACTACTAGAAATTTGTAAGCCAAAGGTTGGTGAGACAGTTGTTGTAACGGGAGCTGCTGGAGCTGTTGGTTCTTTAGTTGGCCAAATTGCAAAAATCAAATGTTGTAGAGTTATTGGATTCGCAGGTTCTGATGATAAAGTGGACTGGCTTGAAAAAGAACTGAGTTTCGATAAGGCAATCAATTACAAGACAGCAGATATTGATAAGGCTCTTAAAGAAGCTGCACCCCATGGGATTGATTGTTACTTTGACAATGTCGGCGGCGAAATAAGCAGTATTATAATAAGTCAAATGAATGCAAAGGGGAGAGTAGCCGTTTGTGGCAGCATTAGCAGTTATAATGAAGTTTCCGGCAATGTAGTAAAAGCTCCGATTTTGCAACCTAGTATCGTCTTTAAAGAATTAACAATTCAAGGGTTTATAGTGACAAGTTTTTTGAAATATTGGCCAGAAGCATTCGCTCAACTTGTAGAGTGGATCAAAAGTGGTAGATTGATAACAAGAGAAGACATAACGGAAGGATTTGATAAAATATATGATGCATTTATTGGAATGTTGGCCGGTAAAAACTTCGGAAAAGCTATAGTAAAAATTTAAATATTATGTTTTATACGTCTTTTGCGTATTTTATGTACTGTTACTTGATTATACATAGATTTTTTTTTATAAACCGATACACAAGGAAATTACATAAAGTTGTGATTAAAGTTATAAAAATTTACTTTGATTTTATTAACTTCCCATTGCCTATAAACACACTGTCCGCAAAAATATACTTAAGGCGAAATGGTCACGTTTATACGTGGCGATCGGCACGCGGAGTCCCTCTTGTGTCCGGCTAGCTGCTAGCAATATTCCATTTATCCACTCATTAGGGATGTTCGATGATCATCGATGTTAGAAATTAAAACATCGATATTACCACACGTTAAACATCGAAACATCGATGTTGCCACATGTCAAACATCGATGTTAATGAACCAATATTCGATTAATAAGAACTTGTGAACAATGCGAACCCGCGAAATCAATATCAACTAAACATTTCATCTCCAATTAAAGGTTTAAAATTTTGAATAATTAAGGATTCCTAAATGCATCGATTACCTAAAAAAATTTTATTATGTTGTGTAAAACTCCCTGTCAAGTGTGAACTGTAATGTCACAGTTGCTTTCTCTTTGTTATTGTGGTGTCGTTGTTGGTTGTTGCCTAATAACTATTCTACATAAATTGATATTTAATCCGCATTTTTCAACTTTCCAAACAATTGTCCATTGTTCAGGTTGAACAGCCTCGGGGAAGCCACACAGCCCTGTCTGACACCTTTATGGATGCCGAACTAGTCCGAGTAGACCTCGTTGATCCTAACACAAGCACTAGAGTCCCTATAAAGATACTCCAATGCCCGTATCAAGCCAGCGCTCAACCCAAATAAGTTCAGTGTTTGCTGGCACATCCTTATCCACTCTGTCATAGGCCTTTTCCAAGTCAAGATAGAGTGTAATGTCTGGAAGGATCTAAAAAAACTTGATAAAATAAATGCTCTTTGATTATCCTAAATCTAACTGACGCCACATTAACAGATATCGTCTAGGCACAGCCAGGGCAGGTTGCTAGTATATCTCATTCAAAAAATATCTGCTGGCGACTCATATGTCGCTGTTGATATTTATTATAATTCTATGTAAGTCGCCTGGTGACGATAAGATCACCAAGGTGACTTCTGTTAGCTACCTATTTATTTACACAACCGTGTTGATTGTGCTAACAGTATGACAATAGAATATAGATATGATTTTTTTCATTGCCAAGTTTTTTCAATTATCTATAAGATTGTAGTTGAAAGATAAAGCATAATAGTGTGTATTAGTTGTAATTGGTGTTCGGTAATTAAAGTGTCCATATTGGTAATTCAATCGGCAGTTTTTATTGTCACGAACCCTAAGCTCGTAACCATTGGTGTCAGAAGTGGGATCAAATCATGCCGATTTTACCGAAGGAAGACACGGAGGGTGTCCATACCCGAAGTCAACGCAAGCAGGGGACGCACCAGAGACGATTTGGTGGTGTAACGCCGCAGACGTCGGAGGGCCATCCGCCGGCCTCCGTGGCCACAGGTCTGCAGCACCTGACTTAGGTGCTCTGATAGTGATGCTGCAGGAGCAGGCTCGCCGACGGGAGAAAGAGGCCTGCCGACAGGAGGCACAGCTCCGTTAGTTGGAAGAGCAGCTGCAGCACGGACAGGAGGAACAGATCCATTGGTTTGAAGAGCAGCTGCAGCGTGGACAAGAGGAATAGGCCCATCAGTTGGTAGATCAGCTGCGGGGCGAACAAGAGGAACAGGCCCGTCGGTTGGCATCTGCTCCTCATGAAGGACCTTCACACTACCTTTAGAAAAGAGATAAGGGAGGTGAAGGATAGGGTTTCTCAACGTTGACAACGTGAAGAAAACGCTGGACAACTTCAAACTTGGGGATGGAATTACAGCTCCCGTAGTAGCTACACCTTCGCTACGTGGATTCAAAGTGCCACCGTTCGACGGGACTTCTTCCTGGTCGGCCTACAAAATCCAGTTCGAGGCTGTTATGAATGCGAATAGCTGGAATAAAAGTCAGACCATGACTGCTCTCACACTAGGCCTGTGCGATCAGGCCTTAACTGTTCTGGAAGCTCTCGGTGAGGATATGACTTATGAGCAGCTCCTTGTGGCATTGGAGGTGAGATATGGTGATGCTCACCTGGAATATGTCTTTCTTGTGCAGCTCAAAGATCGCGTGCAACACATTAACGAAAACCTGCAGCAGTGGGCTTTTGAGGTGGAGAAGCTGGTGCGAAAAGCATACCAGTCTGTACCAGCTCTCATTGAAGGGAACCTGGTGAAGACATTCATCGACGGTATCCGCGACCTAGAGAAGTAAGAGCTGCTGTGAGGCTCGGGCACCACGAGACGCTTAAGGACGTATTGGGCCTTGCACTGGAGGTGGAAGCCGTGCGGCAGGATCATCGTTCCTATCGCGTCAGGGAGGCTGCATAAGCTACAGTTCGTGACCGCAATAAGGGATACAGCCCTAGGTGCTATGGCTGTGGGGAAAGAGCCATCTTTGATCCAGCTGCCGTGAGCGAACTGTAAAAAGGGAAGGTGATCGATCTCGAAAGGGTAGTGCAGCTAACAGCACCGCCCAGCAGCGGCAGGATCATCGTATCCCTCACGTTGGGGAGGTCGCAGCAGCTACAGTTCGCGACCACAATACACGTTACCGCCCAAGGTGCTACGGCTGTGAGGAAAGGGGCCATCCTCGATCCAGCTGCCCAAACAAACTGTAGAAACGGAAGGCGATCAATCTCAAGAGGGTAGTGCGGCTAAGGGCACCGCCCAGCAGCGGCGGGTTCATCCTTCCCCTCACGTTAGGGAGATTGCAGCAGCTACAGTTCGCGATCACAATATAAGTTACCGCCCAAGTTGCTATGGCTGTGGGGAAAGGGGCCATCTTAGATCCAGCTGCTGTAAGCGAACTGTAAAAATGGAAAGTAATACATCTCGAGGGTGTAGTGCGGATAAAATCACCGCCCAGCAGGAGCATGAATACGACTTTACTATCGAACACTGCAGCGGGAAATCGCATGGCAACATAGATGCATTGTCAAGAAGACCTTGTCCTGATGATTGCAAGAAAAGTACTAGGCAAGAGAATAAGGAAGTGGTATCTGTGAGGATTCTCAGGACAGACCACCTCAGCAACGAGTGGAAGGACAGCCTACGACATGCACATTGACATCAAGCCGGTTCTGGAATGGATGAAGGCCAGTGCTCTCAAGCCCAAGTGGAGCGACGTGAGTTCGGCCATGAAAAGCTATTGGGCCCAATGGGACGGCTTGCTAATTCAGGATGAGGTCCTGTGCCGTTAATGAGAAAATGGTCGAGGAGACTGCTGTCTTTTGCAAATGGTTGTCCCTAAAGCTAAGGTGCCGGATGTTCTACATCTGTACCATAATGGTTGTTCAGGAGTCCATCTGGGACTTAAACGAACTCTACTGAAGATCCAAAAACGGTTTTACTGGGTCCACTGTCGAAACGATGGCGAGGACTGCTGAAAGTGGTAACAAGTATTTCATGGTTGTGATGGATTAATTCACTAAGTGGCCAGAAGTCTTCGCCATTCCAAATCACAAGAAGCTTCAACAGTTGCAGACAAACTAGTTCATGAAGTCTTCTGTCGTTTTGGAGTACCTTTAGAGATTTACAGCGATTAAGGAAGGAATTTTGAGTCTCAAATATTCCAGGAAACTTGCCGAGTTAGAGGTACTCATAAAACAAGAACGACTTGTTACCACTCGCAATGGTAGAACGATTTAATCAGACATTGGAGAGGTACCTAGAAAAAGTTGCAGACAATCGGCAACAAGATTGGGACAAGCACGTAAAAGCGTTTTTGTTGTCATATCGAAACGCTGTTCACGAAAGTACATAAGTGACACCAGCTTTCGCAAACTTTGGAAGAGAATTACTGCTACCTGCAGACCTAATCACCGGGATACCACCTAATGCCCCACGCAGTATAACCGAATATGCAAATAACTTGCGGAACAAAAGGAATAACATTCATGAGCACGTCAGACAATCGGGCCAGCAAATGTCCGAAAAAATGAAAACCCGGTATGACCGCAAAATTAACAATAAAGGGTTCGACAAAGGTTCACTAGTGTGTTTGCACAATCCAGTCCGCAGCAAAGGGAAATCTCCTAAGCTTCAAGCTAAATGGGATGGCACGTACCAGATTGTGACCACGATCAACGACGTAGCCTACCAAGTACAGAAAGGTGCAAGAGGTACTCCTAAGATCGTCCATGTGGATCGGCTGCCGCATTAATAAGGGGTCGATAATGCTCGGAACGAGCATGTCTTAGGCGGGGGCAGTGTTGCGCGCTATAATTAGCGCCTGGTATATGGCGGGTGATTATTAGCGCCATCTCGTATCAAGCAGCAGAAATAGGAGCGTCAAGATCTTTCCAGAACTCTCCCACTAGCGCCATCTAGTATCGAATAGAAGAACTAAGCTTTCTAGAAAACTCCACTTAAGCCTTATTTTAGCATAATATAAATTATTCAGATACTGAAGTGACGTTCGGAGTTTGAGTTGGATCGAATCATATTGTATATTTTTTATATTATAAACTCAATACTACCGTTGTTGAAACTGATTTTAAGTACTCGATAGTACAGACTTTAATTGAACAGTGATGGTTGGACCATTTTTGCATAATGACATTCCTACAGATCGTTAAGTTGTCACATTGTTCATCATTACTAAGTATCGACACTTAGAACTTAAATAGCTTGTTACATATATATTATATATTCACATTTTGACTTAAAATTAATTCATAAAAACAAGTAAATGAATTATTTACGTAAAACGCGATGCTCGGCACGACACGCCCCTTGGCCGGAAAATGCCGAGCTTTCGCGAAGTCAATATCAGCGAGACAGCAACCCGAACGGGTACGCATGTAAGGGCACATGTCGTTGCAAGCGTTCGTGCGGAAAGCGTATTTTTTGAAATGTTAATGTTTATCGCTGAAGATTTCACGTTGCATTGTTAATTCGATTTGGTTATTTATTTAAATTTAGAGTAATTTTGTGATCTATGTTCATTGATTGCTTGGCGCCGACTCAAATTACTTAGGTATTCTTACATTAGTTTAAGAACTTAGTTATTAAGGTTAATTGAAAACTCAAAATAATTATAAAAATATATACTGAGATTACATTAACATTAGTTTAAGAACTTAGTCATTAAGGTAAAAGAAAAAGGTTTATTAGTTTTTGCTTTTCAGTTTATTCGGCAGTTTAATTTATTCGTTACAAAGCTTTTCTTTTATAATTTTTGTACCTATAATCTACTAATGACTACATGCTTAAATTTTTATTACTTTTAAAATAGCTACTTACCATATTTTAGCCATTAAATGTTTAAAGCTGTAATCGACCTCGGAAAGAAAGTGTTTGCCAAAGGGCAGGCATATGTGGCACTGAGTAGAGTAAAAACACTTGAG
>DWHP01002130.1:0-14880 GCA_018247895.1 Parnassius honrathi | reverse complement strand
ATAAGAAAAAAAATATTTCGAAGACATGTGAAGTTCGCCAACACGCATTAGGGCAGCGCGGCGGACACTTCCTTGCCGTAAAACCCTCTCAGAAATGAGGGGAGGCCTGTGCCCAGCAGTGGGACGTATATAGGCTGTAACTTTACTTAAAATTGCAATTGACAATTACAATAAAACCGGCGACAATCGAACCCGGGCGCCTAGCCCCCGAGGTACGAGGTACTCATATCGCCGTGGTCGGATCCGACCGTGTGCATATTGAGAGGTTAAAGTAAGTTTTTTTTAAATTAACATATAGATCTTCATCTTTATAATTAGAGTAATTACAATAGGTAGAAACATATGGCTAATAATAGATCTACATAAACGATTAACAAAATTAACAACAAACCTTAAAGTAGAAAGACACGATTTTTTATTTTGATTTATTGAAAATTAATTATGCAATCAATATAATTATGTACAATAATCATTTGGTTTTTAAATTGCAAATAACATTTTACTAAACGGTGAGGATATTAAAACACAATATTTCAACCCTATTTGTTTTTCGAAGGCTATGTGAAGAGAACACATGTAGCGTGTTTGAACGCAACGTGTAATAGATGTGTGATTCATGTAAATGTACCCTTAGCGAGTGTATCGCGGGCTAATCTCCCCGCACCACCGCCAATATGCTGCGGGGATGCAACGCCCCACCGCGGAGAAAACCTGTAAACTAATTATGTACGTTTCGTAGCCACTTATTTACATAACCACGGCCCGAGAGCCGCTTTCATCGTGAATATTTCATTCGTAATCTTTACTTTGACGGTTTAATATGACAGCTGTTGGTTTGTTTGGTGGAAACTTTTAATTTTTGTCGTCTTTCTACGCCACCCTTTGTTGTACGGGTGAGTTGACGCCTCCCGTGCCTAATAATAGGCGATTCTTCGAACAAGGTTCTTTTTTAATGTTTTGGGAAACCTCAATAAGGTATAATTTGGAATTTTCACTCCGCGGCTCGTACCAGTACGGTGGTAGTTATGTGACGGCAGCTGCTTATTATACTGACGCCTGTTATGCCTGCTAAACGATACCGTTTATTGCTCGCTGTTTATCGCTGCTGACTTTCACATAACACATAATATACATAATTTCACAAAATTCACAACTTTCAACTTTAATATAATGTGTATGTATAATGGAGTTCGCCGTGGAGTGGCGGCGTAAGAAAATTCACAGACGCATATCCTCAAAAACAGGAGATTGGCAGCAGCAACTTCCTGATAACAACTCAAAACAATAAAAAACTGCGGATCCCAACCCGCCTGCCAAACATGGCTACTATGAGGCAATCTATTGGAGAATCCCCTGTTTAGCAGTGGACTTTTCGTAGGCTGTAATGAATGTATAAATTATTTTGTTTAAAAAGTTGCGCCGCCCACCACGCGTGCGCGTTTCATACGTGGTGGAGCCACGCTGCAGCTATATTATACACGTAGCACGAATGGGTTGGCTCGACCGGAGATTACCAGTGTAAAATAGCAGCTTAATACTGCTGTGTTTCGCATATCGTGAGTGTACAGATCCGAAGACCCTTTTTTACTGGAAACAAGGCATTCTTTGTTAGTTCTCAGGAGTGACAACGCATCTGCGTTTTGATTCTTAATTGAAGATAAATGTAGATGTCTACGGGCCACAGCATCCACTTACCATCAGGTGCACTGTGTACTCGTTTGTCACCCTTAATCTGTAAAAAAAATGTATTGAGCAGACAGGTTATAACAGCACCGATGTAATGTGTGGGATTTGCATTCGCGTCTTTCTCCTTACACTCTTTAATGTTAGGATGCAAACTTTACTGATACCACCATCAGATTCAGATTGATTTAAAATTGATTTTAAATTGATTGATTTAAAATGAACAAGCGGCTAGTACTTAATATTCATGTAGATCCCCGTCATCAGCGCAATCAGTTCCCTGTTAGTGAATAGTACAGGATGCGAATAAATAAAACTATTTGTTGGTAATGAGCGCATGCCCGTGCGTTTCGCGAGTATTTATACCGCGCCTTCTCGGGAACTAATTTATGGAAGTAAGTACGCGGAAAATGTTTATGTACCTACTTTTGTGCTCCCCCCCTCTTATGTTGACATCCGGTAGCCTCCCTATGTGCGTCCCAGTTCAGTATGTACATACACGACCTTAAATGTATGTGCTACTGTAATTTTTATTTACTCTACATAACCGCGTAAATAATGGTTGGTTATTTTGCGGTTTGCTCGTAATGACATTAAAGCGTATTATTCTTTTAGAGAGATGTCTACACACGAACGTAGTGGAAACAAACGTATTTACAATACTATAATGTATGGTAATTACGTTTGAATTATTTTATGCACATGTATCATTTTGTTTGGAATACTGTTTATAAGAAATAAAGAATATTTACTCATTTCATGTATGTTAATTTACACTTATTTCGCAAATAGTTGGTAAAACTATCTAATATCTGCCTAGGAATCCATCTGTGTAGGTCTTACCCTCGAACCCGTTTCTGTGGCCTTGTAGTATTGCATGCAGGGGTGTTCTGGCCTCAAGGGTACTAAGACCTGGTAGAATTACAGGTAGTGAGAAATTTCACCTTATTCCTCCGAGATGGCAAGGCATCTGCAGACGTGATCATGTTTTGTTGGCCACAGGTGTTCATGTGCTGCCGTAACTATTTACCACAAGGTATATGCAAAAATTATATCCACAAAACTTTTCATAAACAGACTTTATTTACACGGAATGTTCATCATTTTAACACAGACTTAACAAAAGTAAAAAACATATTTAGTCGACAATGGGTGTGTCGCTAAGTTTCCCTTTGATGTTCCATTTTAGGAGTTCCGCGACGATTGATGCCTCTTGAGCATTACTCCTCAACAATCTTATAGTCCTGGCGCCATCTATTAGTTTTTTTAGCCATTTTCAGCGGTTATTGCTGCTGTTAGCTTGGAGGTCACCGTGATATTTACGAAATGCTCCTTTGATCAAACTTTGATAGTATCAGATTGATTGATGAACGACAAATATTTTTTTAATTAATATCTATCCTATTGTTATAGAAAATCAATTTTAAAAGTCTTAAATTTAAAATCTAAAAGTTAATGATTTTAGATTATAAGTGTTATGCCTATCAAGGAAAAAAAAACAATCGTCAATCGCTAGACAAATTAATTATTGTCATATTATTTACGACGCTCTTTCGTATCTACCTTTTATCCCTACACTTCATGGTCCACAAACCTATGACCAATAAGCTACATTAATAAATCGACGAATTTATTTATCTGCCACATATACGAATGCCACATATATATGAATTGATTTCCAAATTCAAAATTGCCACAAATTCACTAAATGTATATAAAATACATATATAAAAATAGATATAAACGATTTAGCGTGTTATTAACTAAATAATATTAGTTGCATCACTTTTATCGAAATTGGCAAAGGTCATGACACCATAATCAACCTCAATCGTGCGGATTACGAACTCGGAGACCAGACTCCGCCCGCTCTACGTTGACATGTCGCGTTTTAACAGTCTGTACGTGAGCCCCCCTCCCCAGGAACTTCCCACCCCCAGCCCAGACCTGACGACATTAGCAGCCGCAGACATAGGGCACGTCCCCGGCCAGACGTTGACATATTATGTAGCTACATAATGTACTCCGTTACGATAAAGGCTTTGTGTTAGTTAGCTATTAAATATTTGTTAAAGAACGGTTAGTCAATGTGAGATTCATTAGATTATCATTTGTAGAAGTTTTGTTTTACACCACGTATGAACATTTATTGTTTTTATCGTAATTGTTTAGAAAATGAAAAATGGCAATCAAGCTAATTCCTTTCTTAATGGACTAGATAAATAATTATGAATGTGTTTTTAATAAATAAAAAAATATTAGAGAAATACTAAATACTTAGTTACATATGTAAATAGACTATTTTTGTCGTGCTACGTCAAATATCGCCAAAATATTTAGTTGCTAACTTACCAAAACTTTGCAAGAAACATATCAAGCAAAAGAGTGTTTTTATTATGATAAATTGTACTACTCCACATTAATAATGGTACAAAATAATCGGTCAACAAAGCATAAAATATATTTTAAACTAGAGCTGCGAAATAACAACATCTACGTTAATTGCAAAAGCCGTTGTGAAGGTAGGAACATGCTGGAGGCGACAGTTTTCGCAATATCGTCGCCAAACTTTCCAAATTCGGTGCCGACTTGCGAAACTCCACACCGACTCCTGTAACGAAAACGCAGGTGTCGTCTCTGTATACACGCTGCATATCTGTACATCTTAACGGCTTCGCTGGCTTAGCATGTAATTAGCCAGACGGATTCTTCCCTCGGGCTTTGGTTAAGCTTTTCGCCCCTTAGTGAATTTTATAGCATCGTTTTATTATGCGACGGAAATATATCAGCAATAAAAGAAATGCGAGCATGTTCTGACACAGTCCGCCATGCAACGTGACACCATTAGCGCAGTAAACGCGGGAACAATGGGAATAAAACAAGCTGTAGGAATTTCTCGCGACGGCTGCGCGGGTCGCGAACGCATCGTCTCCACCTCCACTAACCGAATCGCTAACTACGTGTTTCACCAACGTACACTAAACTACAACTATAATATTTTCGCAGTTCAACCTAAAGTTAGACTACTATAGATTGCTTTTTAACATTAACTCCGCCTTTTGTACAGCAATGTTGTAGGCAAATAAGTATTATAAATACAAAGGTGTTGGGTGTATTTAAGAGTCGCGGTAGCTCAGATGGTTAGCACTCGCTGTAAATTTCACAGTACGCGAGCAAACCGGGTTCGGTGACTCGCCGGCAACAATGAAATTGTTAGTTGCAATTTTAAGTGCTGATTTACCACGTGCTCGGCGGTGAAGGAAGACATGTGAAGTTCGCCAACACGCATTGCGGCAGCGCGGCGGACAATTCCTTGTCCTAAAACCCTCTCAGAAATGAGGGGAGGCCTGTGCTCAGCAGTGGGACGTATATAGGTTGTAACTTTACTTTACTTATAGGTCTGTTACAACGCCATCAATCGGAGACCGTAAGATCTCTGGCGTTTCCCAAACTCACCTCTTACTGCATGCATGAATTGAGATGAAGGATTCTGTTACGCCGTCAAAGACAAACCGTTTTTAATTTTTTACCAGTAAATTAATCAATGCTCCAGTAAGTGTAGTGCTTATATCGGTCATAAACATTAAAAACAAATTAAGATCTGATAAAGAACATTATTTTCTACGAACTCGTGAATGGTTTTTCATATTGAAGTTGCAGATAATTATGAATGTAACTCTTTCAGATTTAAAAAGTTATTTCTACAATTTTTTCTTCTGCGGCACGGCAGCAGCACGCCGGGTACCAGCCAGTAATATCACTTGAGTAAAGAAACCAACCTTCCTTACTCCTTATTCTGTGGTATTATTATAAAATAACAGTCTTAGTCGTTGCAGTTTGAAATACGCGGTTTGCACATTATTCATATTTTATTATTTATTGAATGAATTATATAGGTAGCGTAATAACATAATTCAATCCAACAAAAAATTAAAATTAACCTACTTACGTACGGGAAGCTTTAGAAAGTGCATGCACTTTTTTGTGTTAATGTTGGTACTTATAAGCTTTCATTCTTACTTGCTTACTCGGTTATAGCTTTAATATTTTTATCGAAATTCTTTTAATGTGTCTTTCTGAAGTTATAACCTCGGTTTTCGTTTTCTCTTTCTCTTTAACGAGATATTTTTGCATTCATTTTAGAGATTGATAATTGTAAATAATTTGAAAATTCATCTAAAACATAAAAAAAGGTTACCGCTGCCATTGAAGTATAATGTATACACATACGAAAAAAAGGAAGTAATTATGTTTGTGTAGTGCTGTAATTGAGGTTGCACGCAAAGACAGATGAGCACCTACAATCTGCCACTTTGCCTTCTGTATGTGAACCATAGAAAGCCTTTGATTCCGTCGAAATTTGGCCGTTGCTACAGTCCCGTAAGCGGTGCCAAGTTGACTGTCGGTACATAAAAGTGCCGAAGTTTTTGTATAGTAGGGCTATGATGGCTATCAGAGTACAGAACCTGAGTACGAAACCTATTCAACTGCAGAGTGATGTAAGACGGAGAATTTTTTCCCCGAAACTCTTAACCGCTGCATTGGAAGACGTTTTCAAGCTACTGGACTGGAAAGGATACGGTATTACATCAATGGCAGTACATCACTTAATTTCGATTTCCCGACGATATAGTCCTTATGACAGAATCGCTAGAGGACTAACCATAGCGCTTCCCTAGACCTCAATAGAATCTCCCAACGGCCTATCCGTTCTCATCTTAAGATGAACATGGACAAAACAAAGATCACGTGTAATGTCCGCGTCACACCTATGCCGGTAGTTGTTGGGAGCACTAAGCTTGAAGTTGTTGACGAGTATGTCTACCGGGGATAAATAGTCCGAATAGGTGAATTCACGTTCGACCGGGTTCGACCGAGAGTTAACTCGGCTGGGCAACGTTCGAGAAATTACGATATATCTTCTCGTCAGGTATATCTCAAAACCTGAAAACTAGATTGTACTAAGGGTGCGTGTTGCCAGTGATGATTTATATATCTGAGACGTGGTCCTTCACTGCTGCCGGTATGACGACGCTCAAGGTCGCTCAGCGAGCAATGGGCCTCTCCATGATCGCTGTTCTCGGAGTTTCTCTGCGTGATAAACTTAGACATAAGGATGTCCGCAGTAGAACCAGAATGACGGATATAGTCCGACGGATTAGTAAACTGAATTGGCGATAGGCCGGCCATATAGCCCGAACCGACAACCAATGAGGGAAACAGCTTCTCGAGTGGCAGTCTCGTACTGGTAGGCAAAGTGTAGGATGACCCACTAGATAGAATCACGACCTGGTAAGACATTCAGGAATTCGATGGATTCAAATGACTCCTATATTATATATAGGGAGGCCTATGTTCAGCAGAGGACTTGTGAAGGGCTGTAATGATGATGATGATGACGATTACGCGCAAAGTAAACGCATCCAAATTAAGAATAGCGTTTTATTGTTGTAAATCAAGTTCTCTCTTAAATCTTTTGTTTCGCCCTGTTTCGTCAATCACTGAAGCTGATTGGCAGTCAGTCAGTCATAATTGCTCCGATGAGACGAAGGAGTGGTGACCGTACGCGAATAAGAGTTAAAAATAATAGCTAGCTTTATAACGTAGTAAAATCAAACACATTTATTCGCACTTATTATTGAAACATGTAAACTAAAAATTTGAAAACGTAAATATTCCAGCACTGATAATTTAAGAAAGCACTAAAGCAACAGTTATTAATTACCTGAATACATTCGTTAGTTCATAGTCTTTCCGGTTATACGATAAAATCAACTAAGCAATTTCCGGTAACCTGTACACGCTATCTTCTAAGTTATAGGTTATAGCACAGAATAAAATAATAGTCAAGTAGATTCATGTTTTACGCATAGTAAGTCATCAATCTGTTCTCAATTCAATGAAACAACACTGGTTTCCACACATGGCTTAACTTGTGCAGGTATTAATGTCTTCATGTTCCCTATTTGTGCTTAATAGGAATTCCTCTGGTGGCTAGAGAATAAAAAAAGATAAAACTGACATTTTCTCGATGACAGGACATATATCACGGACATTATATACAAAATTGGTTTACAAGTTTTATAAGGACGCGTTTGAATGTGGGAAACAATTTTCTTGATTATGGAAATATAATTGTTATTTAAATATATTATGTGTTTTCATCGGAAGTTCTAATTAGTCGGGTCATAAGTTCTATCAAACCCTTTAATTTAAAAATTTTGAATACTGGCTGGATGAACTTCACCAATTTAAAAAATATATAATAATTTTCAAATATGGAGTGGTCGAAGAAAGAAGATAGAGTAGCGGTTATCGCGTTGCACCGCTGTGGTTACGCGTCAAAAGAGATTTTCAATATTCTACAAAAATTTGAAATAACCCTACAATTTGTTTATCGCACTATCAAACGATTCAAACTTCGAAGATCGTAAGAGGACCAGCCGTCCTCGTACAGTTAGAACACCCGCGATCATCAAAGCAGTGAAGGCGCGAATCCAACGAAATCCTGTTCGTAAACCAAAAATCTTAGCTCTTCAGATGGGCCTAAGCAGAACCACGATCAAAAGAGTGATCAATGAAGATCTAGGAATACGAGCTTATCGTAAGAAGACCGAAAATTTTTGAACGAGCGTTTGAAAAAATTAGGCTGGATAGATCCCGCCCTTTGTTACAACTGTACGCGGGAAAAAATACCGCGAAATTTTATTTTCGAATGAAATTTTTTTTAACATCGAAGAAAGTCATAATAAACAAAATGATAAAGTGTATGATGCCCACAGCAGTAAAGTATCCAGCACGCGTATTACGAGGGTTCAACGACCACATTATCCATCGTCACTCATGGTTTGGCTTAGAGTCTCATATTCAGGCTTAACGGATGTGTTTCTGTGAAAAAGGCGTAAAAACCAGTCCCGAGGTGTACCAAAATACCGTCCTAACAAACATCGTGGAACCTCTTTCTCAAACAATGTTCAAAAACAGGCATTGGATATTCCGACAGGACTGCACCAGCTCATAGGGCACGAAGAACGCAAAACTGGTTGACCGCCCATGGAATTGACTTTATCGGACATGAAGACTGGCCCTCTTCTAGTCCAGATTTAAGCCCACTGAATTATAAGATATGGCAACATTTGGAGGAGAAAGTCTGCTCTAAACCTCATCGGAATTTGGAATCTCACCGAGCATCTTTGTCTAAAGCAGCGGTAGAAATAGATATGAGTGTGGTGCGTGCTGCGATTGATGATTGGCCACGTCGATTAAGGGCATGTATTCAAAATAGGGGAGGACATTTTGAATAATGTAAATAAAATTGTACTCTAAATTAAATTACCTTTCACTTTATAATTTCTATATAATTATGAAAAAGTGTATATGTTTTTAACAGAACTTATGACCTGACTAAGTATAACTCGAAAATAGCTATTGAATACATCGAAATAGTCCAGAGATTGTAAATATGAGTCAGTTTGCACCATAAATATAGAATTTGTGAATAACTTGACTACAGCGCCACGTATCGGAACCTGGTGTTTGATCAAACGTCACGACTAAACAAGAATACGACCTCAATTGGTTAAGACATTTACAAGCTAAAGTTACTTAAATACTAACTGACGCACTAACAACTTTCTATGCAAACATTTACAAATTTAAAGATGGCTATGAGGTTAGTATTAAAAATCCCGCTTTAAAAAAAATCCACTGCCAACCTATATATTATCCCGTGGGTGTAGTAAGAGGCGTCAGAGACAAATGAAACTTGAGATAGTCAACAGCTTCTTGCTGATCACTCAAGTTAAAAACAATTGAGGTTGCCAAGCCGCCCAACAACTTTGACAATTATCCTGTAATGCGAGTTTGCAGGACGGCTACGTTCAGCAGTGTACTTTTAATAAGCTTTAATTAATAAATGAATGAATGATTACATACGAGTATTATGTACTACACGTGCGGTTAAAGAATGGGATTGAAAATAGCGTCGCCTTTGTTCACCTCTCGCTCGCACTCTGTCAATTTGTCATTTCAATCAATGATAACAAAATGCCATACAAAAAAAAATTGTCCGTTCTGAGAGTTTTCTTTATAATTATTGTTGATTTTGTATTGTTAATAATTTTGTATAAAATCTTTATATTCTATTGAGACATTTTTAAAATTTTCGTTTGTCTGTCTGTCTTCGGAATGGCTGAACTGGTCGTAATAAACTTCACGAACAAATAGAGAATATTGCTTGGAATGATCTAGACTAAAGTTCATCCGAAAAATTTGGAAACTTTATTGAAGCAGCAATATTGATAAGATACATGTAATGGTCTTAATTGATTATCTTAAGTCTAAATCAAGCTTATTAATACCACCTAAGCGAAGCCAGAGTTGGTCGCTAGTTATAAATGTTATTTTAAAACTAAAGTACCTAATAGAGAATTCCCAATTAAGCGAATAAAATAACCGTTACTAGCCGGTTTTCACAATTTTTACTATGCATGTTGATACTTGACAGTACGCACTCGATGAGCCACTATTTCTAATCCCATACTTTAACCGTACGCTACGAATTGACGGCGTAAAGCCTCATTTACATTCAGCCCCTGCCACTATTCCTCGCGCTGCCGCCCATACTTCGCTAAATACTGCCGTAGCAGGATTGAGACAAGTGTGTACATTCTGCCCTACCACTCATATTACATTCGGCTTTCGACTATGGCAGACGTTGGAATAATTACAGCGACCGCGCCGTGTCTTCTTGTAATACAAAATTATGTTAATAATTTAAAAAGATATAAAATTCAAAAGTAGAAAATTCGTCGTCGTAGAAGATGGTGGATTATGGTTTTTATTGTTGAAATCTCATATTCTGCTTTTTTCTGATCCCAGCAGTTCTAAAACTTGATTGTATTTTCGTTACTCCACTCGAAAGGCGTTTTGGCAGATCGTAAATATTTAAAAACAAGACGGAACGCACGTCCGTTCGTCCAGGTGCTTGGCGCGAAGTAAGCGATGGAGCAGAATGTGAACACTTACTGCCGCTCGCGCTGCCCGTACTTTGACTTCTGAGCGAAAAACCGACGATTGGTGGAGCGTTGGGCAGCGGCATGGCAGTGACAGCGCGAGTAGCCTGTTTACATACCGCCCTGTCCACTGCCCTGCTCACTTCCCTGCCCAGAAAGGCTGAATGTAAATAGGGCATAAGAAATATACCCCATTTTGCCCCGTTGGTGTCGTGACTATGGGGAAGGCGAGAAACATTTAATGGATTCCGATAGATGGCGATACAATCATTTCATTTACATCAGGCGTAAAATACTCATACCGGCAAAGGACAGCTGCAACTAAGATCTCCTGATAAGTGTTATGATGTAGCGATTAATTTTTACGGGCCTTTTTAAAAATAAAGCACATTTTATGCAGTTTACTTTCACACGGGTTTAAGATAAACCTTAATATGAACGTCTACAGTACCAAACGTCTTCTAACTTACATTCATTTGTTTTAGCATCTTCTAATGCTTTTTCGAACCAGGCATTTCTTGCTTTCAAAAAGTGTAAATGCAAACCGTCTGTTATGATAATACCATTTGTTATTTTATTTCCTGCCAATAACAGTTTACTCTGGTCCTCTTCTGTTGACTTGAATACTGTGTTTGCTCTTCTTAAATAGCCTAAAATCTGCCAATCATTTTCATTAAAAAATTACTATCAAAATGTTTAATTTCAGACACAAAAAAAAACTTACTTGTAAACACTGTGGCAATGGCAAGTCATAATGCAATTGATTGTACAGATGGTACAAGGTTTCAAACCAAAGAGTCATGATTTCAGATGAAGTATTCTGTAATAAGAATACAATTTAGAAAAAATACATTACACATAATGTTATATCGTAACACTATATTAACCACACATACCTGAACGATTGGAATTTCTGAATACCTCTTTGATAAATTACGAACGAATGTAAAAATATCTAATGCACTTTCATAATCCTCTGCATTCAGGGCCTCACGCATCAAAGAAGGTAATTCTAAAAGCTCTAATAAGTTATCACTTTGATGTCGGATATTGCTATAACGTCTGAAAGATAAATATATCAATATTAAAATTATTACTTATATAACTTGGTAGTAAACTACGACGTGATTTGGAAATAATTTTTTATTTTGATGGAATAAGGGTGACAAACGAACACATAGTTCACCTAACGAAAAGTGGATGCTGTAACCTATTGACCAATATATATATCCTCGATTCAGAATCAATACGCAGATGCGTTGCCACCTCTGAGAACTAAGATAGAATTCCTCGTTTTCAGTAAAAGGTATCCAGTTCTCTACACTCACCATATGAAACACATTGAGCAGCTATTTTAAGCAGGTATTCTATGAGAGCGTGGTTCTTCCCCGGTCGAGCCAACCTATTCGTGCTGCAACCACAATGTACCTAGCTGCAGCGAGGCCCTACCACGTAAAATCAAAATTCAACTAAATTTTTACTATATTATTGTGAAAAGTCTTTAAGTAAGTTCGTACATAGAATCTTAACATTATGCACGCGAAAACATACTACATGAGTGAGCAGTACATAAACATTACTACTGTCATTATTCAGACTCAAAAGAAAGAAAAAGCTTAAAAAAGGAACAGATCAGTAACAATCAGTAACGGATTTCTACGAAAACAAAGATCACCTTGTACATCTACAATCTGTCGCACTTACTCTTCGCAGACGACCTAATAATCCTCTCGCCATCGGCAGGAGTACTTCAGGTTATGCCAAATGACCTAGATAGCATAAGTCTTAGAGTGTGATTAGTCATGAGCGCGCGAAAATCTAAATTTATGACAAATAGGAGAAAAGAACCTATCTGCATCAACAACAACATATTTGACTATGAAAATGAATGTATCTGGGCCAAGTAATTTTTCTAATAGATTCAAATCCAAAAGAAATTGATAGAAACATTGATAGAGAGAATGTGTGGAAAATATATTGGCCACCAGAGGCGGATTAAATGTAGACAGCGCCCTAGGCTAGCACCACATCGTCGCCCCCCCCCCCCCTGGCGGCTATTTATTATAAATTACAAGTACGAAGTAAACGGAGCAAAATCACTACGGCAGCCCAATCTCACGCTCGCTGTTTTCTGCAAGGGGATTTCAATCAAACCTTAACGCTGTCCACCATCATTTCGAGACGGCTAAGCCGTCCTTGATCTTTCTCGCCGAAACGCAGTTCTTTCTGGCTGAAAGATACATCTTAATTATCTTACCCAGATTATAAATTAGAACATTCCTTTCTGCCTCATCCTGGAGTTTGTGTGTACGTCAGAGAGAATATCTGTTCTCGAAGCCTCTGTAGTCTAGAAGGCAGGGACCTATCCATTCTATGGCTACACAAACGGCGACGACTACCCCCGCGTCTACGGACGCCTTTACAGGTCCCACATCGGTAATGGTATGACAAACCGCCACATCGATCACGTCCAAATGGCTTCAGATTCTATATTCTAGATCCTATATTCACATTTGTGCCCCTTGGCGATTTCAACGCCTGCCACGCCGAATGGCTCGGTTTTCGTGCTACCGATCATGCAGGGAGATCCTTTTACAACTTTGCCTCGGCATATTCCCACAAGGAAGTGTACTAGTACAATTCTATTTATACTTTACATTAATGATATAACAGAAGTAACAAAACATCAATGTACTTACCATATATGGTGACGATATATTCATAATTGTGACATCTAATAAATCTAAAAACACCGGGCCAGTCATTCATGCTACACCGGGCTGTTTGCGTGTATTCTTTGCATGTCCGTGTCTGTGATAAGTGTTTTGTGTCTACTAGTGATTTCATCAGTCGATAGACGTGACGCTTGAGTTAAATATGGAATTTTCACAACTTGAATTGATACGGTTTTCCAAATAACATTTTTGTATTTACTATCCAAATACTTAGAATGGATCATTTCGTAAACTACAGGATATTTGCGCACACATTCTAGCAATTTTTCATCGTCCATTTCGATATTGGGATGCTCACATCTCAAATATTTGTCGTCGACTGCCTTGCGGGCGCCCGGTGTACACGTTCATGTCACAACGTGTCGGGGCTGGACCAAGCAGTAGGCCGGGAAACAATACCCACCGATATTTCGGCGCCGTGCCCCGTCCGGGTCCGGCGGCGCACGGCCAGGCCACGGTCAACCATGAATCACTTCATACATAAAGTATGCTTACATGTTTGACCGTGCCTTGGACGGGGTTCGGCCAGGGCCCCGCCAGGTCGCGACACGGTGTAACGTGAATCATCATTAATAACATTATTGATATAATAATCGAATAGCTTAAAGCAAATTTAAATATCGATCTTGACAAATCATATTATATACTATACAATAAATCAAAACATAAACAATATAATTTTAATCGTAATGAGGCAAAGATAAATAAAGTACAATAATTGAAATTATTAGGTACAATTATTGACGATTACTTGAACTGCTAAATACATATATACCATTTGTGTAATAAAATTAACCAGTTCATATTAGGGCCTTAAACGTGTTAGGAATTTAACCGATAAAAATACCGCGGTATCATGTCTCATCGCGCATATATAGAATCGATATTGCGCTACGGCATCCTACTATGCAGCAACAGAACAGACAAAAACAGAGCATTTATAGTCCAAAAAATGCATTAGGGCTAAACCACTCCATAAAAGTCTACGATTATCGCCACTACCTTCAATTTACATTTACGAAATTGCGGTTTTTGTACACAAAAATACAGAATTATTTCATAAATTGAATAATTCTAGATTGAGGTCACCATGGAATGATATATAATGACATTCCAAGGTCGGATAAGTATGCAAAATGTTGCCCCTATATGTGTCAGAATATTATACTGGGTGGCGATTAGGTTATCACATTTTATAGCACAGCAGTTAATGCAAGTTGATACACGTCTGTTGAAATGATAAAATAAACTATAATACCAAAAGACAAAAAGTGCATCTTTAAAACAAAATAAATAGCTTAAAAAATTATACGAAATAAATCACCCTGGATAATATTAGTTTACTGACCTGAAGTGATATGTAAAAGCGGAAACATCGCGGCGACACGGCGGCATTGACAAAGGTTACCTACACTTGCCCATACATAGGCAACTAGGCACGTGTCAGG
>DWHP01002129.1:0-14880 GCA_018247895.1 Parnassius honrathi | reverse complement strand
TATATATATACATAGTGTTGAAATTCGGTCCTACTTTCCATTTAAATTCGATATAACAGTATGAATTGGATCGGTAAAATGGTTGCTAATAATAATAGTCTCCAAGCGTATTCACCATTATTGACGAAAGTTGAAATCTACTCTGGAATACTTCATCAGACTACTCAAAAATTACTACCTACGGGATCTTGCCCATAGGGAGCAAATCAAATGGTAGAGCTGCTCAATAATTGTTTGTATTAGAATTAATATAAGTTAAATGAATATTTCAATTACGTTCGTTTTTGTAAAAGATTTTTAAAGTATTAATTTGTGGATGTGCAGGTGCGCCATCACCCTGTCCAATTACCCGCTGGTCCGTCGAACTTATTTATGTAAATTAAATCGGCCTCTACTGGGGATCTGAGCTATCATAACAGAGTATCTAACAGCTCCCAGTTCATGGGTCAAACCCCGCATGTACGAGATGTATTTGTTTTTTCTGAGCCGTGGTAGCTCAGGGGCTAAGCGCTTACTGTAAATTTTAAAGAACACGAGCAACCTGAGTTCGATCCCCGCCGCCACCAATGAAATTGTTAATTGCAATTTTAAGTGCCGATACACCACGTGCTCGGCGGTAAAGGAAAACACCGTAAGAAAACCTGCACGTCTGAAAAATAAAGAAATATATATTTCGAAGATGATACGTGAAGTTCGCCAAAATGCATTGCGGCAGCGCGGCGGATGTTTTATTGCCCTAAAACCCTTTCTCAAATGAGAGGAGGCCTGTGTCCGGCAGTCGAACTTACTATATACTTCGCACTCACAGGTTATAGAAGCAATCCTACGATCTGTTGTCGCACCATACGTAGTTACAGCTACATTGTAATTTTATTTTTTTACTTTGTGAACTTTATTTTTATTACCAACCAGCTATGTTACGATTATTATTCTAAATTTATGTACGAGTATGTACAATAAGCACGCGTTATTTATAACAACAAATGAACAAAAACAATACATTAGTAGGTGGGCATGCTGTTAAATATAAAATTTGACAGTTATTGATGGCAAAAATTAAAGCGCGATTTGACTGTTTTTGTTGTACGTCCAGTAATTTGTCTAAATGTACATTACCACGTAATATTTTATTAATAAGAAACCGGTATGAAACCTTTCAAATTGATGAAGAAATGTACACTTCACAGTCATTGCGTCTGAACTAATTACAAAGTGGTTGTCAAAACGGTCACTTTTGCTTTGATAGGCAGTTTAAAAAAAACAGATTCTCGATGAAAAATGCGGTAGAAAAAGTAAATACCATGAAATTTGTTTAATAGCAAAGTATTTTAGTTTATCGTGAACAAAAAGTCTTAACTCAAACTGTCTGTCTATTTTGTGTACCTGTGATAAATAGACAGATCGACTATCTCTTAGGTTAAGTGAAAAAAACTTTTTGACCATTTTTAGCTTAGAGGTGTGGAAGCTAAGCGCTGCAAATTTCACAGTAGGTACGCGTGCGACCCGAGTTCAATCTCTGCGGACAGCAATAAAATCGTAAATTTCTATTATAAATGCTGATTTACCATGTGCTCGGTGATGAAAAAACATCGTGAGGAATCAAAAATGCGTGCATGCCTAAGAAAACAGAAATATTTCGAAGACATGTGAATCCAACCACAAGCATTGAAGCAGCGCAGTGGACTCTTCCTTGCCCTAAAACCCTCTCGAAATTCCTCGAAATCAACGAAGTTAACGTTGAGATTTGACATTGACATTCATTTTAATAGTTTTCTATTAAAGTTAACGATTGTAGAAAGCCAACTTGGGTAACTCCTCCGACGTGAACTACCGAAACCGGTGACGAACATCATCGTCAAAGTTGCGGATCGTCTAGTACTGAGGTGATAAATCAGCCGGCTGAGCGTGACGATAGAAGCAAATTACATGAAACCACAGATTAATATTAACCACATAACAGTCATAACGATAAGAAAATACGAGTATTTATAACGAATAATTCTATGGTTAAAGGTAATTTATAATTCTGGTTGAGTATAACCACATACTTCGACGGTTAAGAAGACGAACAAGTTTAGTACATTAGGCTAAAGTAAAAAACGTTAAAGTAGTATAATTTGCAAACAGAGTGTCTGCGTGTAGTAAAAAGTGCTCATAACACCGCTTCAATGTGTAACATCTTTAATATTGACTAATAGCGCCGTCTTTTTCCTTTTTTTTGTTTGTTAGAAACGTGAGAAAGCTTTTATACAAGTTACTCCGGAACAACAATTCCGTACTATTTGTTATAAAAATTTAATATATTATTTAAGAAAGGGAAGTTGTCAGTTTTTTCACATTTGGCGATTCTTACAATGGAGACAATATATTTTTGTATTAATAACGTTCCTACAGCAAATTAAAGCAACACTTAAGAGCCCTCTTACATTTCGGCGTTACGCAAATTTAGGTAATTACGCCCCGAGTGGGCGATGACCTACGCGAGTGACGCTTTATTTTATATCTTTTCAATCGCTCGCACTACGGTACTGTGAGTATAGCAACTAAACTGTCTTGATCTTTCATTATACAAGTTTTCTTAGGATGGCGTTCAGTGGATGGAAAATTTTTGGTGTGTCATTTTTATGTTATCTCATTAATTTATTACAATCAATTTGATATATTTTTCATTATTTATCAACCCTATTGTTGAAATAAGTACACATAAATATTTTAATTGTTTCACAGTAATCGATTGTTAACCGATGTTTGTTAATAATGGATTATATCTACTAACTGTAGCATAGTGGTATAAATAAATTAATAGTACGGTTGGAACCTGCTTAAATAAATAAAATAACCAACTGTAACTTATATTTTTTAATCGGTACTTACACTCAATTACCATATTTTTTATTATAAAAATATTTGCCGCAACGGCATTGACCGACCTTATATTGGGTCAATAATTTCAGGTAGTACACACTTTTCATAAAACGCTTGTAACGTGCCTAACATATTCAAAATCCAAAATTTGTCGTCATTGCAGATTTTGTGTAGTAAAAACTGCTCGTAACACCGCTTCAAATGTAACATCTTTAAACGTTGACCAATAGCGGCATCTTTTTCTTTTTCTTTTTTGAAAGGAACGTGAGAAAGCTTCTACACAAGTTGCCCCAGAACAATAATTCCATGCTACTTGTAATAAAGGTTTATTATAAGAAAAAAGAAAGGGAAGATTGTTTCACATTTGGCGATTCTGACAACGTAGACAATTTCTTTTTGTATGAAGAATGGGCCCACCACAAATTACAGCAACACTTAATGAAATGCTTGCTTGAATGAAAAACAAGTCAACAAATAGTATTATATAAAACCAAGTCGTAGGTACATATGTAACAAAGGTCATAATGTAACGGTGCATTATTATTATTATTAAATAATAATTAATTTCTATATAAAGCCGTCTAAAATTATCTTATAAATAATATATAACTCACAAAGGACATTTTATGGCTATTGTGCCTATTATTCGACGTGTTGCCTAAACCGTGTGATATACATTCACTGTGGCAGGATTTGTTCGCATTCTGTATGGCGTTTAAGCGCATTGACATGCGCAAGTTCGGTCGATATTTGTGCTTACGCACTATCAAGGGGGCAAGCCCTGTTTTACTGCGTCGCACGGCGTCTGTGGAGCCGTGTTTGTGGCCCGGCTGGCGCGCGGTACGTTCGACCGAGCTGACAACGGGCCACACCACGGTTGCATACTCGGCCCCCGGACGGGCGACCTTATCCAAGAGAACTCCTCTCTATATAGATTAGAGAGTCGAGTAAAACCCACAATGCCGCAGACAGGCCAACATCGACATTCACGGACAACCTCGCTTTTTCCGTAGTTTAACTGACTACGGAAAAAAAGAATTTTACCAACTGCGGACTAATCCGCCATAACACAAGCCTTACAAAAAGGTACCCAGGACTGGCCCATAGTCGTGGGACATGAGGATGATCCGGGTAAAGGGGGCATACCCCGAGGCCCGAGACCTGCAAGGCATACCATCTATGTCCTGTATACGACAACACTGGCTATAGCATTTCCTGGGGGAGGCCTGTGTTTTATGACTCGTGAAGGGCTGTAATGATTTTGATGATGATGGTTCAGTTCCGTACACCAAGCTATTTTTTAAATCTTTTTACCCTTTCAGGTCGTCTATACGCCAGTATATTCTAAGTTTATAGTCGATATCTATGAGCTGTGTGCCGGACAAAATAGAAATTATGGAGTGTAGAGATAAGGAGAACAAACTCTGTATAAAAAAGAGTCCATACAAAAGCGCTAAATAAGGGTGGCGCCACTCTAGCTACAGTGTAAATTATAAAGATCTTTTATATTTTTTTTGCACAGACTTTCATCATAATTCTTTTTATAATAGCTATTTTATTGTTTTCAACATTTTTATTTTCAAAATTACTTTCAACCTACTTAACGGCGATTTTTCATACCCTGTAGCTACTCGAGCGCTATTGTGCAGAGTCTTTGAACTGTTATTTACTGCTACAGATGGATACATTTTCAACTACTTTCCTATGGGAGATTGTCCTCCTTACCTCTATCGTGGAGGCTAGAGAGAAGGAAAACGATCATTGTAGAAAATAGTGTCCCAGAAATATGGGCATAATAAGTGAGGCGCGGCGATCGCTAAGTTGTCTCAATAAAAGTCATTTTCATTCTATTTTTCCGATTAGATGCTAAACCTGCACATCCACGCACAATACAGTATTTAACAATTTTTTTATACATTATTTAACTAACTTCATCTACTTGTGCCCATAAACAGCTAACTTCGCAGATACTACTAATCAACAAATTTTCAGGGACCGACGGGCTATGCCTTAGTATGTAGCGATCGTTTTCCTTTTCTCTAAACTCCATGACCTAGACAGGCAAAGATCATAGACCATACTGCTTCGTCCGTTTTGTATTAAATTAATCAAAACTCTTCACAATATGTTTTAGAATTTCTTGGGAGATATTGACGACAACTGAATCTAGTGGACTGTTGTTCACAATGATATCTCAGTGCCCCGAAGCGGAAAAAAAACCCGAGATTTGAATCACAATCGAAGCACTTGTTTCGCCATATTTTTTTATAGAATAGGGGGCAAATGAGCATGCGGCTCACCTGATGTTAAGTGACTACCGCCGCCTATGATAAACCGCAAAACCAGGGGAATTGCAGGTGCGTTGACAGCCTTTGAGAAAGGAGTAAGCTCTATTCTTGAAGGTCCCCAGGTCGTTTCGGTCCGGAAAAATTACCGGTGGTAAACTATTCAACAGAGAGGTTGTACGCGAAAGGAAACTCCTTGTGAAACGTACAGTGGTGGACCGCCAAGCACCCAGATGGTGTGGATGGTATCGGGACGTTTGCCGTGTAGTGCGTTCACGAAATTTGGCGCCTGGGATTAATCCGAACAATTCCTCAGAGCACTCCCCATGATACCATACGAAAGAAAATGCAAAGAGATGCAACATCTTTTCGCAGCGCCAGTGAAGTCAAGCCGATCGGAAAGCACTCGGTCGTCTACGATTCGAGCCGCTCTTCGCTGGATGCGGTCAAGTGGAAGAAGCTGGTACTGGGGAACCCCAGCCCAGAGATGAGAACAGTGCGGCCGAACCTGCGCCTTGTAAAGTTGCAGGTGGTGTGCCGGCATGAAATACTGTCCCGCTCTGCTGAGCACGCCAACCTTTTTAGAGGCCAATTTGGCCTTCTCTTACAAGTGACCACGAAACTGCACGTTACCCGATATGTCGACGCCGAGGATACTGATACAGAGGCAACAAGGGGAGTGCCTTAAAAGTGGGGAGATAAAACAAAGTGGTTCTTTTTGGCGGTTAACGCGCAAACTTGTGTCTTTGGTGGGTTAAACTGGATTAAATTTAGTCGCCCCCAATCCGAGACTCTGTTCAGCAGAGACGAGACTTCAGACACAAGTTTGTCCCGGTACTCGGAGAAGTTTTTCCGAGAAATATTGGCACGGCCGGTGTACAGAGCATCACCAGTGCTGTCATCTGCATAGCAATGATGGTTACGGGTTTACAACATATCATTGATATGCAGAAGGAACAGCGTTGGCGATAGCACGCAGCCTTGTGGAACACCAGCAATAATAGCCTTGTAATCGGAGCTTGCACCGTCAACAACGACCTTGATGCTCCGATCTGCAAGAAAGCTAGTGATCCAATCGAACAATTTCTCGGGAAGTCCATAGGAAGAGAGCTTCGAAAGAAGCGCTTTGTGCCAAACCCGATCGAAGGCCTTCGCAATGTCAAAACTAACGACCAATGCCTCCCCCTTGGACTCTACTGCCCCCGCCCATCTATGAGTTAGGTAGACCGGAAGATCACCAGCTTATCGACCACGGCGAAAACCGTATTGACGGTCACTAATCAGCTGGTGATCCTCAAGGTACCTCATGAGCTGGCATTTAACAATAGACTCCATTGTTTTGGAGAACAAGGAGGTGATGGCGATAGGCCGGTAGTTGCACGAGTCTGAGCGGTCGCCTTTTTTAGGGATCGGGTGGACGAAAGCCTTACTACTTCTTATAAGAATGTAAATTTTGACATTGTATTAAAGATCGTAATAGCTCAAGTGTATATCAGGCCGTCGCGAAATCGCGGTGCCCTTGTTCGCGTCCTGTCTTCGGTCCGACTTCCTTCCTTTTTTTTCAAGTTCCCTTCTTTTATGAGAAAATCTATTATTTCGAGTCGTTTTTTAGTATTTCTTTAAAAATACAAAAATTTTAATTTAAACTAATTGCACTCATGATTTTTTATACAAATAACCAGTTTTTTCTATTGTGTTTCAAAAAACACGATTTCCAAAAAAATACAGAGCAAAGCTCGGTCATCCAGGTACTCATAATGAGTGCAGCGTCGCGCTGGGGACGTGCTGAGAGGAACCAACTTATTTTAGCCAACCGGCTACCCCCGAGTCGTACCGACCCCTGCACAACACTGCAGAGCCGTGATAGCTCAGATGGTTAGCGCTCGCTGTAAGTTTCACAATACACGAGCAAACCGGGTTCGATCCCCGCCGGTACCAATGAAATTGTTAATTGCAATTTTTAGTGCTGATTTACCACGTGCTCGCCGAAGGAAACATCGTGAGGAAATCCGCATGTCTGAGTAATAAGAAAAAAATATTTCGAAGACGTGAAGTTCGCCAACACGCATTGAGGAAGCGCTGCGGACAATTCATTGCCCTAAATCCCTTTCAGAAATGTGCGGAGGCCTGTGCCCAGCAGTGGGACGTATATAATTTCGTAAATAATTTCTTTATTTCTAAAAGTTATTACATCCAGATGTTTGCTTAACATTTAATAAAGCTACGTTGGTACATATACTTGAAACACAGCGTCTGCAGCCGAACTGCTGCTGCTCGGCTGTCAGCGCCATATCCCCGCCGTTCATTTATATAAATATTAGGATGCAAGCAAAAGTTTGATAATTAAATGCTATCTAAAATGTTTGTACATTCTGCTAATATAGGCTGTAACTCCAAATCTATATAATTAAAGATCATTCAGTTTTGCAAAACAAAACTTCAAATCTTCGGATAAAATACCGCTTAAATCCCTCTTGGTATTAAAGTTATAAAGGTATTAAAATCTCTACTTGTTTTTAAAGTTTCATTACAATCGGTTTATTCATTAGACATCAGACAAGCAGACAGACAGGCACAATTTTTAAAAATTGTTATTTATGTCTTAACACCATCCAAATGACACACAGAGCTTTATAGAACCTAGTTATGTCAATGTTACGGACAGAAAATTCAGTTTTATTTATTTGTGTCTATAGATAAAATACCCATACTACGTGACCCGTTTGGGGGGGGGGGAGTTGTTAAAATACTACGGTCAATTACAGGAGCGGTGCTTAGGTTTTTGTCACTAGTTGATTTCACCGAAAGAAATTTCATGCTTCTTCGACATATATTTAAATTTAGCGCGCAGTGTCTAGCGCTTTCTAAAGTCACAGTTGACGGCGTTGATGTACATATGCCGGGACGTCAGCTGATTGAAAACTACAGACACTATTTATCACTCAGTTTGTAATTATAAGTATGCATACAGTCTTATGCAATAAAGACGACTATGAGCAAAATTATTTTATTTACCCTTTTTGTCTGCGAAATGATTAAAAATCACGTGTATAAATTACTACGTTAAAACTAAAGGGGAAGGGGGTGCGGTCTTGACTTATATTACGACTGGTCACTGTGGGGAGGGAGGGGTCTAAAAATCCTGAAAAACAGGTCACGTGGTTTGCCTATGTTCCCTAATGGCTGAGTGCAGACCGCTAACTCAAAATGTTGTGTGAACATTTTAAACTTATCAGGAGTGCTTATAGGGAATAGTATTAACAGCATTGCTAGAATTTTTTCTTTAAAAATTGCAAATATAACTCACTGGAAGACGGAGCTCTTCATGTTCTTGGCGAGGTAGTACAAGAACAGCCAGTCAGCGAACTCGCAGCCGTTCACCACGCTGATAACGTTGTGAGGGTCGAACTTCCCCGTAGCCACGTTACGGAACACCATCTGGTTGAACTTTAGTGAGCGACGGTAGAGGAAAAAGGAGACGGCGCGCCAGATCACAGCTGGGAAATAAGTTTTTTTATACTACAATGGTGACAAACTATCAAACAGACCACCTGATTGTAAGTGGCCGATAGACATCTAAGTCTATTCTCGATTAAAAATCGAAATACAGATATGTTGTAGGACTAAGATGCCTTGTTTCCAGTAAAAAGGGTTTCCGATGATCTACACTTGCCATACAAAGCACAGCAACTGCTTGCGCCCGATTGAGAACCGGTTTAACGTTTGGACGGACTGCATTCCTCTAGAGGGCGCGGCCGATCGAGTCGACGGGTTTAGCCAGCGCCGGCGCGCTGCGTGTTAGTTGGTTTGAAGCTGCTGCTGCAGCTGCCGCGTCTAGAGCCAATTGCGCTCGCGACTGAACCTCGAGTTAAATCGAAATCGTTACAAGCGCTTGACGGCCGCCATTGTTTTAGTTTAGTTTCGTTAATATACGTGATAACGAGGCATTTCTTTGAGATTGAGTGATTGATTTAACTTCGCTTGCTATTAATTCGTGTCGAGGAATTGCTTAGAATTGCGGCCTTTTAATATCGAACTAAATAATTTGAAATGTAGTCTAGAAGATTCGAGCGTTATCGTAGTGATTAAAGAAACGTTTGTGCTGGTTTTGACATTGAGGTGTAGCTTACGTAGCTTTTTGATATAGTACGAAGTGAATTCGCTTATTTGATTGAACTCTAAACTTTGTGAATTGAAATAAGTTGCGTAGCTCTTAGACTATAGTTTTGTGCTAATTGAAGTAAGACTGGAGTTCGGCGCTCGGAAGTGAGGACGTCCTTTGGAGCAGTGCAGCGACGGCGGGTTATCCGCCTACCTTGGTGAAGTCAGCTAAGTACTCACTATACACCTTCTTTCATATACAAACCCACACTAACTTCACACCACGCTGACGACTCCTGGAGGTCAACCCTACTCCTGAACTAGGTAAGTTTTGTATTGGCTTGCAACCATTATACAATAAATTTCCATAAGCCATTGGGCTCTTTCCTTTGTTGTTCGTCGAGCTTCATGAGCCCTAACCTGGTCGACCCTTGTTTGGGCAACCCAGGGCCGTATTATTCAGATTTCAGAAAGGATTCTAAGATTTCAGAAATTTGTGGAATAGGATAAGTTTCGATAGTCAATTACTATTCGCCATTTGTCCCTGGGAATTTAGTGTTTTAGGCACGATCCAAATTGGTGAGCTCCAAGGTGAGGATGAGGGTTCTATTATTCCCTGGTCGAGCATCTTATTGATTTGGGTCTCGACTTCCTTTTAATAATATTCTGGGAACCTACCCGTTTTAGTATGGATGGGCGTCTCGCTGTTCGTTTTGATAGTTAAGGGCGGATGTTTAAGCTAATTTATCATCGGGCAGATGAAAAATGTCAGAATACCGGGAACAAAGTTCGATGAGGGCGCTGGACTTTTCTTGGTTTAGGTGGTTTATTCTTAATGAATTTATTACGCCATTTGTTCTTTTAGTCGTGTTAAAGATGATTTTGTACAACTGAACTGCGTCAAAATGTAAAGGCAAAATGTAAAAACTTTAAGATTTAAATTTGGATTTAGGTTGGCAGGAAACTCTGAAGTATTGACTATAGTTAAATTTACGCGTTTATTTTCTTTGATTTTTACGATACAATTGGATATAAGTAAATTATCTGATATATGTTGATCGGTTATGAGGCCTTCTTTAAGATTAGTATTGCAAACAGAACATTCAATGACAGTTTCGGTGCGTGGTGGAATAATATAGAACAACGAAATGCAATTATATTTCTAATTTACCGATCTTGAAGGTATCTTTTGTGTAGTCAATTTTACAGCCAAACGCGGTTAGAAAGTCGGAGCCTATGATACCGTCATATGGTAAGTTGATATTTTTTATGAACGGCCCTTGGATTGACGGATTTTTGCTTGGGGCTTATTACCCATGTGGTCCTTAGATTGTTGCTGGACTCTTGCTTGGTGCTGGTTACACATGTAGCCCTTGGATTGATGGATTCTTGCTTGGGGCTGGTTACCCGTGTTGTCTTTGGATTGACGGACTCTTGCTTGGGGCTGGTTACCCGTGTGGCCCTTGGATTGATAGACTCTTGCTTGGGACTGGCTACCCCTGTGGTCCTTGGATTGACGGACTCTTGTTTGGGGCTGGTTACCCGTGTAGTCCTTGGATCGATGGACTCTTGTTTGAGGCTGGTTACCCACGTGGTCCTTGGGTTGTCGGACGCTTGCTTGGGGGCTGGTTATCCGTGTATCCCTTGGATATGACGAAGAAATGGTTGGTGCCGGCTTTTGGGTTTAGTCTTGGGCGACACCGTGACGAGACTCTTGATCGTTTAAAGTATGATATTGCTCGTGGTTTTTTCAGTGTCAGATTAAGCAAGCGCGGGGCCCGTAGCAAATTATATCGCGGAGCCCTTGATCTGCTATAGGTTTTTATGTGGTAATAAACAATTCAACACTCAAAAACTTTATTTGCGATAGGTTACAATTTTGTTGATGTTGAATAGTTCAATAGTAGTAGTTTATTATAGGCCCTGTTAGACTCTGGCGAGTACAAACAGCCAAACGTGAAATTGTTCTGGTAATTTAAAGCAATTTTGTTAAGAAACTAACAATTAAAAATTGACGATACTAATGGTTTCTTATATTTACGCGAACACTACACATTGATTAAAACTACTTTTACGGATTTTATTTATTTTATTTTTAATACCCGACGTTTTGGGTGCTTTCCAGCACCCATGGTCACGGGGGACTGAGGTTTTGAAATCTTGCAGTAGTTTGCTTGGGTTTAGTTTAAATTTTATTAATTATAGGGTCCCAAGCAGGTGGTAGTACCCAGCCTTCTTTTCCACTGAAATTAGGATGCTTTTTAATTTCAATAGCCTCATGTATCAACCTTGGTAGGAATCGATGTTCTTTCGCGAGGATTTGTGGTCTATATAACATAATATAACAATGGCGTAGGGAAGTGACGACCCCATCGATCGCTGACGTAACGGTTACGTGACATAACCGCTACGTGAGCGCAGTCAGTCAGCACCTTGCCAAAAGATGTTAGTGCCGTGCCTCGGCATAAATTGAAAGTGCAAGGGCCCGCTTGTGCACATGGCCTCACCATGAAACGGCGCTGGGTCTGAGAGTCTCCCGTTAAATGACGCCCATAAAATGGATGATAGAATTGTATAGAACGCGCAAAGGGCCACTGCCTGGAGGTCGCTGGGGCGCGTCTGGAGCTGGCGCTTGACACGACAGCATGAACCGCCAGCCGAGCGCGAGGTGCTGCTTGACCACCTAGTAGTCCATCGCATCCTTCATTCCCACCAGCGGGCTTGGTGTCGGCAGGGTCTTCACGGGCCCAGCAATCGGCACCGACTACTGGTGAAATACGCTGCATGCGTTGGACAACCTCGATGAACAGCAACGCATTGCGGGCGTAATTTAGGCGAAAGGGGGAGAAATTGGAGGTTTTGTGTATCGGGCAAGGATGCATCGACGTTTTGCCGAGCTGGAGCCATCTGTAACCGTCACCGAGCAAAACTTGGCAGACCGAGTTCGGTATATCTTGCGCTCAAATATATTTGATGCTACCGAACTCGAACGGCTACGACATGAGGCTGTTCCCTCATCAGATGAAAATGCTACGGCTGCGGTGCCACAAGTTGTAGAACAACCCGCACACGTGGGTGCCGCCGTGAATACCCTAGTGGTGGCCGATTCAAATGATGATGGAACACTTGCTCGGGAACTACAAATACAGCAAATGAGGCATTGGGAGAGGCGATTGTGGAAACACGAAGTATGCCTCTCAAAAATCGACCGGGACTTCACCGCATAGCCCTAAGCAAGCGGAATCGGGCTGTCATGAGGGCTCTGAATCCAATGCTGGTGACCTATTTGGAAGCCAGCCGGGACTTTTGCGAGACGGACTCAATTTTTTTGGCGCCGCGCTGGCAGTCTGCCGTATTATGGTAGCCAAGGTTTCTACGGCTGGAGGCGCTACTGGCCAAAGTAGCGCTATCCTAGCATGGAGAAGAGGAATTGAGGAGCGTATCGCAAATGCCAGAGCTCTCATCGGCAGACTGATATGCTTCAGATCAGACAATAACAGGCCAAGAATTGTGCGGGTCAGGATGGCGTTTGTTTGTGGATTCGGCGATATACCGAGAGGTCTAAATCCTCCGGAGGTTTAAATTAAATATTGCTATTAAGCAGCGCTTTTATGCTTTGAAAATGCTTGTGCAGTGTACGACATACGAAGCTAATACTGGCGTGCCCGGGTTCAGAGATTAGAACAGTATTCCATATAAGGCCAAATATACACTTTGTAGAGCTGCAAGTGGTAATCCGACATGAAATCCCGTCTCAATCTACTCAGCACTCCAGGTTTTTTTGATGCCAGTTTAACTTTCCTTTCCAAGCACCTACGAAACTGTACATCTCTCTAAATATCGACGCCGAGGTTTCCGATTCTGACTGATGTAAGCAGGGGCAGTGCTCTGAATTCGTGGAGATACGACAAAGGGATTATTTTTGCGGTTAACGCGTAAACTTTTATCTTTTCGGGATTAAACTTTAGTCACCCACAATCCGAAACTTTGTTCAAAAAACACTCAACTTCAGACAGAAGTTTGTTCCGACACTCAACGACGTGTTCCCGAGAAATATTAGCACGGCCGGTGTATAAAGAATCGCCAGTGCAGTTGTCTGAATAACAATGAGTATTACTAGTATGCAACATATCATTGATTTGCAGAAGGAACAGGGTAGGTAGCAGGCAGCCTTGTGAACCACCAGCATTCACAGACTTTAATACGGAGCATGCACCGTCGATTACGACCTTAATACTCTGATCTGTAAGAAAACTAGTGACCAAGTTGCACAATTTCTCGTGAAGCCCATAAGAGGGAAACTTTAAAAGAGCGCGTTGTGCGAAACCCGGTCGAAGGCCTTCGCTATGTCCAAACTAACCTCCATGGTTACCCTTGGTCTCGACTATCTCCACCTATCAGTTATCGGTGAGTCGGGTAGACAAAAAGACCACCAACTGAGCAACCTCGACGGAAACCGTATTGATGGTCAATAATCAGCTGATGCTCTTAGAGGTACCGCATGAGCTCACAGTTAAAAACGGACTCCATTACTTTGGAGAACAAGGAGGTGATAGCGATAGGCGTGTAAATAGACGTAGAGGCTGTATTCAATGAGCCTGAAACGACGAGAAAATCGGAAGAGACGCGTTAGAACCAATGCCAACTTTGAAGCACACATCTTCATCATAATTTGTGCGATTCCATCAGGAATGTCCAGCGACAGGAGTGCATTGCACCGAGCGCTGTGTTAACACCACATCCGGCATGAAGCGCAGGATGGTCGGCGATATAGAGGTCATAAAAGATCGGCTTTTTATTTGCAGCACGGCCAAGCGAGTCATCCTTCTTCGCAAAGATGGTAATGATGACTTACAGAAATCCCCTAGAAGATACCTAGACCTAGCGAGAAGATAACCCGCCCCCCATGGTTAGGATGGAAATGAGTCCACATATCATCCCAATCCGCCGACCAATAGTGACGGCAGCCTAAAGATTGTGCCTGCAATGAGCAAGTGATGGACACTGTACTCCGGATCAGTAAAAGATTCGAAAAGCCAAGAGGGGCATCGACGGGGACCTGATAGTCATCCAGATGAGAGTTCAGCAGAAGGTCCAACAGGAAATGTCCTCCACACTTGGAATGTACGTGGGAAAAGTGACTAATTGTGTCACTCCATATGCCAAGGCAAAGTCGTAAACAGATCTTTGATCGGTATGTGAACCGAGCCATTCGGCGTGTTGAAACTTGTGCGCTTACTGTAAGAAATTCTGTGTTTCATTTTCCGATTTTTCGATTGTCTTCTGAAACGTTTCACGTTTATGTGACATCAAATAAATTGAATATACCGTCTTAATAAGTTTTACTTTAGAAAGTACGCTTAGGCGATGATGGGATGCTTGGATACGCGGGGCACCCTTTTGCACGGGGCTCGTAGCTATTGCTATTCTTGCTACGTGGTTAATCCGACACTGGGTTTTTCTCAACAATACCTAAAAGATTATGACGAAACCTGTGGCACGACTAACAAATAACCTTTAGATATATTTTTAATTTGTACGTTCAGTACATGAATATGATATTGAACGGCGTACTTAAAGAGGACATATGTATGAAAGTGCCAGAAGAGATTTCAGTTAAAGATAATCT